>JAHWFO010001864.1:1751889-1806112 GCA_023313115.1 Rhysida immarginata | reverse complement strand
CAAACTTTTATTTGCATTGTTGGTCATGAGATATATATTGTTGGTCCGTGCAGAGTGTTTGTGAATTGCGTGTTGATACCATTGTTGCAAAAACTTTGTCTTGCATTGTTGGTCATGCGATATTTCTCATTAATATGCCCTGCCATAACCATGAATATCGATTTTATATCAATAATTATTATTTTTTCGAAATCTGAAGTAGACAGTGACCTTCCTCATGCTTTGAAGGTCATGTATGCGAAATTTCATCAAGATCGGAATAAAACTGTAGATTTGTATAAAAAACGTACCCACAGACCCACCCACAGACAAACATCCTTCTTTATATATACAGGGTGTAACTAAAGGTGTGTTACAAACTTTGGGGAATGATAGAACTGGTCAAAATAAGCATTTTTTGTTCTATGAACATTGGTCCACAACTGCATTGTTTAAGAGTTATAGCAACTGTTCAAAATGACGCCCTTCAGCGTCAATGCAGGCTTGCATTTGTTGCTGTACGTTGCAAGACACCCGTTGCAGCATCTGCTGGGAGTCCCTGATGTTGTCTGCTGCTACAGCCAATCGTGCGATGAGTTCCTCCACTGAATTAACCATTGTTTCGTACATCAGGGACTTTAGGTGGCCCCACACAAAGAAATCCAATGGTGTTAGGTCTGGTGATCGTGGCGGCCAGGTAACTGGACCACCCCGTCCAATCCAACGATCGCCAAACGTATCAGTGAGGAAGGCCCGGACATGCTGTGAGAAATGTGGAAGTGCACCATCATGTTGGAACCACATTACTTGACGGATGTTAAGAGGTATGTCATCCAACAGTTCAGACAGCACCTCCTGAAGAAAGACGAGGTAGGTTTGTGCATTCATACGAGCTGGGAGAATGTACGGCCCAATGAGGCGATTGCCAACAATACCAGCCCACACGTTGACAGAAAATCGTTGCTGGAAGCGCCTTGTCGAAATGGCATGTGGGTTGATACGGTTCCAAACATGGATATTTTGGTGGTTGAAAATGCCTTCCCTGGTGAAGGTTGCTTCATCAGTGAACAGCACCTGCTGTGGGAATGCTGGTTCCTCTCTACAACGTGCAAGAAACCATCTGCAGAATGCCATACGTGGTGCAAAGTCAGCAGCTCCAAATGCTTGCACTCGTTGCATACGAAACGGATGAAACAGTTGGTCATGCAGAACTCGCCAAACAGACATGTGATCTGTGTTCATAATGTGTGTAAGCGCACGGGTGCTACATGTTGGTCTTTCGTGAACTCTACGAAGCACAGCTTCTTCTCCACGCATCACAGCTACACTTCCTGTTGCTCGTAGACGTCGCACAAGCCGAGCAAACATTGTGTGAGCTGGCTGACGACGTTGTGGAAACTGCCGTCTGTACAGACGACAAGCAGCCCTTCCATTACCGTCTGCAGCACCGTACACTAACAACATGTCAGTGCACTCGTTAAAGGTGTAGTCCATATCTGGATGCGATCACACACGTTAGATTTTTTAGTGTGCAGGATCTGCTTGCATGGTAATGTGATGGTGTGGTCATGTTACTTTAAAAATTTACATGACCTTACCATAATTCAGAAAGGGGTGTGTCATAAGCCTGCATTGATGCTGAAGACGTCATTTTGAACAGTGGCTATAACTCTTAAACGATGCAGTTGTGGACCAATGTTCATAGAACAAAAACTGCTTATTTTGACCAGTTCTATCATTCCCCAAAGTTTGTAACACATCTTTAGTTACACCCTGTATAGATAGATTATATAGATCATATTAATATACATACACCTAAACAGTTTTTGCAAAGTTATTTTTAATATACAACGTTTTTTAGTGAAAACGAACGCATATATACATCAGTGAAAATGTTAATTTCGCATAGCAACTACTAGAGGTCTCTGTTCCGGAAGTGTATACGCTGAGATCAAAGGTTCCGACAGGTTATGGTGATACTGCTTATTCCTTATACTGTGGTCCTACCCGCCGACAGCGTTAGACGGCGAAGCCAACGCAGATAGCAACGTGTTGGAAAGCACGACGAGGGCGGCCGGCGAGCGCGAGTCGAATCTCCGACGACGCAGCTCATGGGAAAACGCACTCCAAGACCGTCTGAGCATAGACGACGAAGAATGGCAACGTTCGCCGACTGAGGCAATTCGACAAGTTTTGGAAGAAAGCGGTTACGAGCTTCCACCCGTGTGGAAACGGGAGAACGAAGAATTGCTACCCGTCGCCACCGTCGCGGATACCGGAGCAAGTGCAGGAGTCCCGTCGATAGAAAGCGGATGGGATTGCCAGCTGTGGTTACAAACGAGCTACGGTAAGACTTTAAAATTAGTCACAATTAGTGCCGCAGTTCAAGATAATGTTTATCGTAACATTACGGTGTTTTCCACGGTCGTAAGATCCGCATGGGCGAACTTCTTCCGAGAGACTTTTGAGTGCGAAGTAATCGAACTCACAGAAAGCTTATCAGTGGTGGGAGTTTTTCCAAGCTCTCTCAGCGGCCTAGGCGGATTTATTCCCAGCCATCTGATAGCTTAATCATATCTAAATTAAAGGAGAAGAGATATTAAACTTTAAAAAAAATTATACGAACTTTTATTTTTTTTTTTTTGAGCTCACGTTCTTCTCTTCATAGAACCTTTAAACCGTATTGCAAAAACTTTACACACCATCTTTCTTCTGTACGGAGCTTCCCGGATCTGAACTTACTTATTCCTCATTCTCTGTTGTATAGAAGAAACGGCGTCGACTACGAGCTGTCGAGCGTGGAAAGCATCGAGGAAAACTGATCACGACGAGGCGTTATTCCTCTCCGTTCCTGCGTCACGGAACAAGTGTTTCATCCTACTATTGTTGATGTGGTTGGTGTTTTCCTGTTTACGAAAGTGGTGCTTCATATAGGTGTGTGTGTGTCTAGATACCATTTAGGTGCCCCCTCTTTGGCACTTTTATCCCGATTGAGTGAATGCGTTATACAGTGCTTGAGTTTAAAAAGTATATTGCAAAAAGTGTTATTTACATGTTGAGATTAGTGCCCGTAATCTCATTGATTGGTTGCATTGTGTCATCATCAAAGTGAGTGTGTACATCAGTTTGTGTAGGCGTAACGTTTACCCTGTATATTGTGCTGCGAGTATCTCCAGTGTACCTAGTTCGAGTGTATGCTGCTTAAGTTGTGGTGGCCGATTATGTTTTCTACGATTGATGCCTTTATAGGTTCGAGTTAAAGTGGTTTGTGAACGGATGCGAATATTAACGGAGCGTCGAAAAGAGGGGCTTACTGCTACCCCTTCTTTAACCTATCTTCACAGTAGCTGTGTGAAAGGAAAGTGTGCGTCTACCGTACTTCGTCCTGCTCACCGTTCATCCGCGCTACGTTTGTCGACGTGAGTCGATAGTGCTACCCATACGAGAAGTCCAGCAATTTTCGATGCCCAGCTATTTTTTCAACTCAAGGTGAATCTCCAGAACTCTCTTCATCGTTGCTACAAACAAGACTTCAGAAATCACCTTAATGACGTGCTACCTTAGCGACGGACATTTCTTGCTTTCAATAGTCGTTTCCGGGTATGCTATGCGGTCGAGTTAACCTCGCCTCGGCCCTTATGTTACTCGCTATTTCCAGCTTACAAACTTACCTAGTTGTCGTCGCCAAGGAACCCTGAAAGGTCACGTGATACCTACCTGGACTTGTAAATTAAAACTTTCTTGCTTACATCCACGTCTTACCCTTATCACGAGATTAGCTTGCAGGTTGCAGCTTTGTTTATGTCCAGCCGACACCAACGAACTTTTTGACCTGTTTACCAAGGAATTCGGTAACAGTTCAAATCCTTTACTGATCAAAAACTTTCCTTCCACTGCAAATAATATTCGTCTAAGCAAGACTTTTCGTTATTTCAATGAACATTACTCAACAGTTGGTTATTCATAGTTCCTGAAAATCAACTACGTTAATTGTGTTGCATCTTTGGTTTTTAAGGAAATCATAATACTAAAACTTTTGTTTTTGTTTATTCAATAAAAACTTTATTAAACTTTATACGTTCTCGCTATCTTGTCACCTTTTATCACTCTGCTATTTATCCACATGACAAAGACTTTGCACATTGCGACTTTCACCACTTCCCAAAGAAGAAAGATCCCCTTAAGGGACATGAGTTGGTTCTGACGGCGAGGTAAACGCTGCCATCCAATGCTGGTGTAGACAACAACTCCGGAATTCCTCTCCGACGGGTTCACCCAACTAGTCACGCGTTGGCGCAATGCTTGGAAAGGAATGGGGACTATGTCGAAAAGTGAATAGTGCATTACATAGAGGACAAATGTGAGTAGAAGATAGAAAAAGAATTTTGAAAATAGGTTAACAAATAAAAAAGTTACAGCCATGGAGACCTTATTTATCAATCGCCCCTCGTAAAACACTCTTAAAACGAAAAAAATAACAATTAAAAAGATCCAGATTCTTAGGAATAGTATTGCCAGTAACTTGGATACGAATAATTGCACATATTGTTTCATAGTTTGTGGTGCAGAAGGGAATGTGAAAAATAACTTTACTACGGGTGAAATTAGAAATTTTGAAATTAACTCTGCTCAGAAGTTCGGGGGAATCAATATACCCATTTATCAATTTATAGACAAAGAGAGCATCTTGAATCTTTCGTCTACTCTGTAGTAATGGATGCTGTTCACAGGAAGTGGTTATGGATTTAAGCTCAAATCCAGAGGATAAAAAATGAATGAATCGTTTTTGAACAGATTGAATTTCATCAATCAGACCCAGCTGTGATGGATTCCAAACGACAAAAGCGTATTTTAAAATAGGTCTAACGTAGATGCCAAATAGAAGAACTAAAACTGAGGGTTTATTAATAAATTTAAGGGGACGAATTAGTAGTCCTAAGGCTTTATTCGCTTTTTTAATGATACAATGAACATGGGGCTCTGGACTTAAAGAGTGTGGATGAAGAACTCCGAGGTCCAAAATACTAGAGCACCGAATTAATGGAGTATCAAAATTATAATATACGAAACTAGTTATTGTGTGTGATACTTTTACACTTTAGAGGATTCAGGGCCATACGATTTTGTATACACCAGTTTTACTGCATACAGGGCCATATTTGGGGGGGAGGGAGGTCAAGTAATGACCATGTGGTCAAATTCTTTTTAAAATCATTCAAAATTCTGCATTTTAAATCTTTATTGGGGAAGGGGTTAATTTCTCTAACCACGTAATTTATATATATATTGTAACGTCCTCCTATATCTGGCGATACCACAAGGTACGCCCAAGGTCGGCACGTAACAGACGCACTGCCGATTGACTTAATTTCCGTACGACTACCCCAAATATTATAAGGACACCGCTCAAAGAACCCGCCAATTATCGCGGACACCTCTCTGTGGAATGTGAATCGTGTGACAGCGAAGGAATTCCGGCCAGGTATGAGATGCAAAATAACCGGGGGCTTTATTAATTTTTAATTATAATTCATTAAGTTTCATTCATTTCCTTAACAGGTTTCAATCTCTTCGTACTTCACGATCTTGCATCGGATCTTCTTCCTAAGATTCATGCTTTCTTTCCGCCTCGGGCATCCAAAAGAATAAAAGAACAAAACAAGAGAAATATATTTAATTAGTTGCAATTAAACTAGAGTGTCGTGTCTATGCCTAACTTTAACACCCTGAACTAATATTAACTTATTTAAACACACAAAATCAACGTTAAAAGTCTCTTCATCGTCATTGACAAAAAAAAACAACGGTCTGCACACCATCCGCCTTCGATAGTCAGGTTTTGTGATTTATTCACACTGTCTTATCGAGTTCGTACGTGTTATACTAACTGTCAAGTGAGATTGGTTTCTTTACACTGTTATTATTCTTTTCCTTGAATTAATTATACCATAGTTCAAAATTCCCAGTTAACTCTTGTTTAACGCCATTTTAACTCTTTTCATTATTTTCAGCTTTCGCCAGATCTCCACCCAGGTAAGCTACGGTTAACATGCTATCATATGTCTTATTAAACTCGCTGCTGTTTCTTAAACTCGTTGCTTTATGTGTTCTTTTATTTTTCAGGTACAACGGATTTCCGCGTGTGGACTTCTTTATTTTTAACACTTAAATAGTCTTTATTATTAGTCCCATACCATCTTCGGCAGGTAAGTAAGGGGGGAGGGAACAATAATTCACTAACTAAATCAAACGTAACTTCTCATTTCTATATGGGACTGGGAAGGAAGGTTGTTAGTAGGGAAACCTTACTACCGTTCAACATAGACAGCCGCGGAATGGATCGGTGGTAGGCACGGACTCCGACGTTCGAAATCAGCCCCGTAGCGTTCGATCCTGGCTGTCCTCGGAAAAAAACTTCGGAACGTAGAACGTTGTCGCTCTTTAGTCGCTTGCGCCAAATCTTTGGCTTTGAGATAATAATAGACAGGGAAAGAACAAGAAGAGATCAGTATCACTAATAGTAAGGGCGACTGGCCAAAATACATGTACTCAATACCGGATTATGGTTTTCCAGAGTCCTTTTCAAAATAGAATCTCGGTTTGGTCTTCTCGTAAGCTCCTATGTCGAAATACGTCTGGCTCTACGTCGCATGCATCATCGTCGACTAAACAAAACATGGCGAAGAACTCCATTCGAACGCCCACTGACGCTAAGCTAGACGACAGCATATTTTACCTATTTGTACATTCAAGATAATCTGCAGCTAACGATAAACCCGATTAAGTTACTAATAAGCAGTCCTCCTAATAGCGGCCCCTCAAGAAGAGGTGGATGAACAACGCGAACTCCGTCTTCAAAACCCTGGAGCTTCTTTCCGCGTGGCTATCCCATGGCGTCAACGAACAGGAATTCTATAAGGTGTTGACAAAACATAGCATCCGATTTTCTGGTTCATCTCTCTCCCCCAGTTCTCCCATATCAATCTGGCCAATGAAGCTGTAAAACAGTCAAGAAATAGGAAAGGAAAAATAATTTCAACAGCAATTTTCATAATAAAATAATTTTCTTACCAGTCACGATACTTGTTTTATTGTTTTGATGGTTTTATGGACATTTCATCCACATTTAAACTGCAGTTTCTGTCAATAATACCCAATCGTTGTGCTTCTATACATAGGTGTTTCACAACAAGATCAGAAATTACAGTCTCCCCTGGTTTACATCCAATGAACCTATCAATTGTGGATTTGGAAGGTAGCTTCAGTATTCCAGCTTCAACAGAATACCTGTACGATCCTGGATTCCGCATTCTCCATACAATACAGTGTCGCAAAACTTGCTCATGCCAGTTGACAAATTTCTTACTGTAAGCAGAAAGTTGCTGATCTATAAATATGGCATCTATTTTTCCATTTTCAAAGTCCTGTTCAATTTTCTCTAAACTTTTTATGTTTTTTAACAAAAGAGTTTGTATGGTTGGTTGTATTTGTTCGCCTTCCATTTTTTCAATTTTTTTCCTTAATCTATAATTTTGTGACTTCAGTGCCTTCACTTGTCGTTTCAGTCTTGCAATTTCCTTAGTTCCTGCATCATCATGTTTCGCTCCTCTATCCTCTTCCAAGTTTATATCTTCTCCTGTTCCGATATCTTCTCTGGCTCCTTCAGTATCGCAGGTGGTGTTGCATTCAGCAGTAGAATTATGAATGTCTCACTTACGTTTTCTATTTTCATCCGCTTTGCAGGCTGAGCAGAATTACGGATGAGCGGTGGCTTTCTTTTCACTGATGCTTTTTTGCATCTGCCTGATTGGTAAAAATAATGATAATTTGAGTCAAACATTAACCAAATAGATAAAAAAAAATAATTAATGTTCACTATCTGCACTTCGTGCGATGACTGATCATGTGACCAAGGTAAGTGAAAATTTTACTAATTTAACCATCACTGCTTAGCCATCTACTATGACTAAACAGAAAAGGGGGTATATATCAGTTCGTTAGAGTGGGGGTCTGGGGGGCGCAGTGCCCCCCCCCCCCCCAATCTTTAAAAAATAAATAAATAAATTACCTTGGTCGCATGATCAGTCATCGCGCGATGTGCAGATAGTGAACATTAACCATTCATTTATTTATTTATTTATTTATTTAAAGGTTAATGTTCACTATTTGCACATCGCGCGTTGGCTGATCATGCGATGTGCTGACAGTGAACATTAACCACCATGATAATAATAATTTTTCAATTCAATTCAATTTTATTCTATTCAAGTAAATAGATTACATAAACTATAATCATAATGCCTTTCCCGAAATCATGTTTTAGCTTGTATGGGAGTTTAAACTATTTTTGACAAACAATATAATTTAAAAACAATTATATTTAAAACAAATATTGTTTTTGTAAATAAAAATTTAAAACAATTATGCAAAAATAAAAATAATATATACTCTTCTATTGTTCTATACTCTTTTGTTTTTAAAATTAAATGTACCCCAATATTCCGAAGCCCCATAAGGGCTTGTATGGAAAAATGAGGGCCTATAGACAAACATACACGTACTAATTATTTTATAAAATGATGGGAAATTAATAACAAAAAACAAAAAACAAACTAAAATACACAGACACATTTAAATCGTCAAAAATTACAAACAGTAAGATCTCTTCTTAGAACTTATTATATATTATAAATTATCAATACAAAAGACTAATATATACATACAAGGAATTTTTATTTGGTAAAGTTTAAGTGATAATAATACATAAATATTTAATAATAATTATCTACCAAAATAATATTGCGTGGGCTGAAAAGTAATGCCTCCATGGCTGTAACTTTTTTATTTTTTAACCGATTTTCAAAATTCTTTTTGTATCTGATACTCACATTTCTCCTCTATGTAATGCACTATTCACTTTTCGACATAGTCCCCATCCCTTTCCACGCATTGTACCAACGCGTGACTAGTCGGGTGAACCCGTCGGAGAGGAATTCCAGGGTTGTCGTCGACACGAGGATTGAATGGCAGCTTTGGGACCTCTTCTGCAGCACGATAATGCTCGTCCGCACACGATCGCCACACATCAGAGGGGGTTGCAGCGCCTACAGTTCAAAGATGAAAAACTGCAGTTCAAAAATGAAAGACTTTGCACCTTGCGACTTTCACCACTTCCCAAAGAGGAAAGAACACCTTAAGGGGTATGAGTAGCGTTCTGACGACGAGGTGAAACCTGCCGTTCGGTCTTGGGTGTCGACAACAACCCCGGAATTCCTCTCCGACGGGTTCACCCGACTAGTCACGCGTTGGTACAATGCGTGGAAAGGGATGGGGACTATGTCAAAAAGTGAATAGTGCATTATATAGAGGAGAAATGTGAGTATCAGATACAAAAAGAATTTTGAAAATCGGTTAAAAAATAAAAAAGTTACAGCCATGGAGGCATTACTTTTCAGCCCACCCTGTATATAAAGAAAAAAAAAATTTTCATGAATGTTCTTATATCCAAATCTGAGTTACATTACACTCAAATTATTTTTTGCGTTCTTCCAATATAAAAAATTAAATCAAATTAAAGGATGTTAACTTAAGTATCCATTCTGGTATATTATTAAATAGGCTTGGGATATAGAATTGTCTTTCTCGTTTTCCATAATTATTGAAAATATGAGGTGTATCAAATTTTATGTTTTTTCGTAACGAGTATTCTTGTTTTCTGCGTTTTAGGTAGTTTTTCGAAAAGTAATTTTGAGTAAATACTATATATTCAAATAATGTTTCAATTTTTAGGATTTTTAATTCTTTATATTGATACTCTATTGGATATTCATGTAATTTAGTGCCATATGTTATTTGTTTAATGATTTTATTTTGTATCTTAATAATAATAATAATAATAATAATAATAATAATAATAATAACAAGACATGTGGTTATTGTAAAACTAAAATCTGCTGGAAGTTTTAAAGAAACGAATAATATATATGCTTCCATACCTGCAAGTATGATGGATAAGAAGGAAAAATGTTTGGGCGTGCCCCTGGTTTGAGAAATTTTATTTTCCGACCCGGGATAAAACAGTCCTCGGTAAAATGTTTGCCACATATTTTTATTCTAAAAAAGTAATTATTTTGAAATTTTATATAATTGTTCCTCTATAAGTGTAATTACGTTTCTTTACTTACGTTTCACTTGGAATCCATGCCGACTGCAATTGTGAATCATAACGCTTCATCGCTCGAAACCAGTGTGTTAACTCCTCCGGATCATTCGGAAAAAAATGAAATGAGACTCTCTCGCCACTTTCTGACTTCCTGCAGGTATTAGATTTGCACGTTGGCAGAGAACAATGTACCATTTTGTGGAGAAATAACGAATAATTCAGGTACACTCAATTAAGAATAAAACAACCGCGTGTTTCTTCTCTGAGCCCTGTCTAAGCAATGCAGCGAAAGAAATGTAGCAATCTCGCAGCGCCATTAGTTCGCGAAGTGGCCACCAACCTCTACCATGGATGAAAGAAACAGGATGCATGGACGACTCCTATGAGTCGTGCGTGAGTTTTTTTTCAGTGGCGCCCTCTGGAGTCTTAAGTGAAAAATACCGAAACGTTTGGTTTCACTTCGCATGGTTTCTGTTTACAGAGCTGTTAGAGGAGAAAAGCATGGCCGCCTATCGCAAAAATATTACGTATTTCATTGAGTTCTTTTGAATTTTTTTGTATTAAAGTATTTTTTATTATTTTATTGAATAAGTTTATTGAAATATTAAGTTTTGGAGTTAAAATGAAATTTTTACGATTCTTTTAACAATTTAATTACATACGTATAAAGGTTTGCTTTAAAAATTATATTCAAAATTACATTAAAAGATATCAAAATGAAAATGGAAAAGATTTCTTCATTAAATCATAACTGTGCACATGATCTAAATATTTATTATAAGTTTCAAAGAAATCGCAGCTGTTTCTGGTCTCCTAGCAATATGTCAACAATAACCATGAGCCTATGGACAGCTCTTCCTCTTCTCCCTAAGCAGACGACAGATGCTAGTTTTCATGCAAAAATCCAGATGTCGCTCTGAAATCAAACTTGCTGGGGAAGTATAGGGAGTCGTCCATCCTGTTTCTTTCATCCATGCCTCCACACAGCTTGCGAGCTAATGGGCAGGCCAGTAGATAGAGGACGCCATGGACAAACATTCGACATCACAGATTGCGTTTATTTAGATGTTCCACTCCTTCTGATAGCAATGGCAACCATAGAGATAGATGTATACCAGAGGTGGAAACTCAATGCTAAATCAAGGGATTTGGGATCAAGTGCTCGCCAGGGCGGTGCTTCGATTCGCACGAAGAACAAGAATATAACTCGTAAAACGATTTTCAAATATGCTGAAAAGAAGAATATAAAAATTTGTTGTTTAATATTACTGTAATATTTTTATATACAGCAATGGCGAAAACTGCATGTAAATTTACGTATTCGATTGCAGCGCTCACACGAATCTTTCCAAACGCGCGCGAAATGAGAATGAAATCCTCGCACATCTAAATGTTTTAAACTACTGGGTCTATGTTCTTTCCACTGCTAGATCAAAGTTATCATAAACGTAAAGAGAGAAAAACAATTGTTTCAAAGCATTGCCGGGTAAAATCTTTTAAGCATTCCAAGGAGCTTTAGCTCTGACGCGATGTAATTTCAATATCTCACTTTTACTTCCACTTGGTTTAAATAAACAGTGGAAATACCTTTGATTCTATATGCATTCACGTCATTTTAAAATATAGGCCTAACTTCAATTAGCCATTTTAACAATAAGCCTAATATTAATTAGCCATTTTTAACAATAGGCCTAACATTAATTAGCTAATTTTCACAATAGGCCTAACATTATTTAGTCATTTTAACTGTAGGTCTAACATAAATTAGCCATTTTTAACTATAAGCATAAAATAAATTAGCCATTTTTCACAATAGGCCTAACAATATTTAGTCATTTTAACTGTAGGCCTAACATAAATTAGCCATTTTTAACAATAGGCCTAACATTAATTAGCCATTTTTAACAATAGGCCTAAGATTAATTAGCCATTTTGAACTATAGGCCTAACATTATTTAGTCATTTTAACTCTAGGCCTAACATAAATTAGCCATTTTTTACAATAGGCCAAACTTTAATTAGCCATTTTTAACTATAAGCCTAACATTAATCAGCCATTTTTAACAACAGGCCTAACATTATTTAGTCATTTTAACTATAGGCCTAACGTTATTTAGCCATTTTTAACCATCGCCCTAACATTAATTAACACATTTAACAATAGGCCTAACAGCACTGAATTTTAAAATGAAATGAGCACGTGCATCAAGAAAGCTTCATAACGGGCACGTGCTCCAGGCTGCCATCAACAATGCTTAAATGATAAACAAAAAGTAACACTGTATTCACTTATGACTCGTCGGTAGGATTCGATTGATATATTACATGCCCTAAGTTCATATTCTTAACATTAGTGCACGTGCTTGAAGGGGTCCACGAGAGCTCATCAAAAATTGATATATCGCTGTTAAGTTCTTCCATTTTCACGTTTTCGTGCAAACGATGGCTGGCCAGGCACATAAAGGTACTGATCATGCTTTTATTCTTATATATAGCTTTAGCTAAAGCTCGTAATAAGGGGTCATTGAAGTACTTTTTGGGGGTCATTTTCTCGGACGTAGCATTTCGAAAATCGAAAAGAATGTCATATTCGTCTTGTGCTCGTCATTCCCGTTCGAATGACATATTACATGCCGTATATTGCCAATAAAAAAATTTAATGGTGGGGTTTGGGTCTCAATAGTCACGTGACTGTTAGACCGATTTCGACGACAAACTAATCAGGTGAGCTCAGGAAGGGTCTCTATCGAACAGCGAAAAAAGAACTTGAAAAGATTAAAGCATTCTCGAGAAATCGTCGGACATACAGACGGACGGACGGACAGACAGACAGACACACAAACAGAGCTTTTCAGCATATAATAAGCAGATGACGTTGTTGGTTAATATGGCATTTCCAACGTTCAGTGTCCTTAAATAGAGCGCGCGTGTCATACAAAATTTAAATTTTCACACTATTCTTCTTTTACTCCTGGAGAGTGCTCTTTCAATAATAATGATACAAATAATAAATTTTAAAATGAAAAAAAAATTATGCCCTGCTACACATTTGTCTTTTTTTTAATTTTACGAATTCTTATTTTAACTTTTTATTTCACTTTTTAAACCAAAAAGGAATACTTTTTTAAAAAAAAGTAAAAACAAGAATGGATGAAGGTGGGCGGGTGGGTAAAAATATAAAAAAGTATTTTTTAAATATTTTATTTTATTTTTAGTAATTTTAGGAGGACAAACGAATAATAAGTTAAAGTAGAAGATTAACTGTTATAGATTATATTTAAAAAACAACTTAAATGTTTGAAATTTTTGAAATTTGAAATTTATTCATCCAATAAACAATATGTATACAAAAAGAATTTCACTTCGCCCATCTTGTTCATTATCTTTATGGACTGGATAGACAGGGGCAGCCGAGGTGATGAGCGTGTTTGTGTGGGCGACTGCCTGGTGGAGAGGTTGCTCTTTGCGGACGACCTTGTCCTGCTTGGGTCTTCTCGCACGAACCTTCAGCATGCACTAGACCGGTTTGCAGCCAAATGTGAAGAAGCTGGGATGAAGATCAGTGTGGCTAAAACCGAAGTTCTGGTTCTTTCAAGACAGCCTGCTCAGTGCGCTCTCCATGTTAGGGGAGCCTCATTGAGACAGGTGGAGAAGTTCAAGTATCTCGGGATTGCATTCACGAGTGATGGACGGCAGGAGAAAGAATTGGATGCTCGGATCGGTGCATCAAGCTGTGTCAGACGTGAACTGTGGCGATCCGTGGTAACGAAACGAGAGCTGGGTAACAAAGCCAAGCTCTCAGTCTTCAAATCTATCTTTGTCCCCATTCTCACCTATGGTCATGAGGCTTGGGTAATGACCGAAAGAGTGCGATCGCGGGTACAAGCGGCCGAAATGAGATTCCTGAGAGGTGTGGCAGGTGTTACCCTACTAGATAGAGTGTACAGCAGCACAATAAGGGAATCTTTAGGTGTTGAGCCGCTACTTCTCTGCATTGAGAGATCTCAGTTGCGCTGGTATGGCCACATGATACGGATGCCGCAAACTAGTCTTCCTAGGCAGTTGTTATTTTCCAAGCCGGTGGGTAAGAGACCAAGGGGTCGGCCTAGAACCAGGTGGCTAGACTACATGGAGAATCTGGGTTCGAGTCGCTTGGATATTACCAGGGACAACATGCGCCTGATGGCGGAAGATCGCGATCGCTGGAGATCCTCCATAGGGCTGCTGCCCCCGCGACCCTAACGGATAAGCGGGTTTGAAAAGTAAGTAAGTAAGTAAGAATATATTACTTTTTTTTTTATTAAGATAATTTCAAAACTCTTTTGGCATACTTTAATTTTTTGTTTGCATATTGTTTGGTTAACATTTTAAAATACTGTTCTATTCTCATTTTTACATATTTAATTATGATAGTTGCAAGTACTGTACAATTCAGCATGAGAATGAGAAGAATATAGTGATTTCCAAGAAATAATTGGATGGATTTCTTGCAAAAGTCTTTCTGAATTATGGGGTTGTTTTAATAGTCAAAGTGTTGGTGAATTGATTTTTTTTTGTGAACATCCGGTTCCATACAGAAGTTTATACAGAAATGATGGAATTCTCTGTAACTCTATTATTGAGAAGATCTGTTCATCTGAAGATGTTATTTTGAAACAGGATAGTGTACCAGCTTATACATACAAAAAATCGGAAAAGAGAAATAAGTGTCCTTAAATGGCCAGGAAATTTGCATGCCATGAATCTAATCGAAAAATCTATGGGCAATCATGATAAACAGAATACAGAAACCGTTGACAAAGGACAAAAAAGATCTCACTGAATGCATGCAAAGTGTTAGAAATATATTACACAGGAACTTTGCCCTGACATTACTAATAACATCGCCCAAAAGAATTGGGACTGTTGATACGACAAAAGGTGATTTTACAAAGTGGTTAAATCAATTAGGTACAGTGAGCAAAAAAATTACTGGCACGATGTAAAACTACAACTTAAACCATTTATTACACAAAATACAAGCGACAGACAGCCTGTATAAATTAACACCACGTACCTTAGGATGTGCATTCTAATAATAACTAATAACTTTTGTTTAATATAAATTACAATTAGAGAAAAAAAAATTAAAAGGAGAACACCACCCGATTTTGCGCAAAAAAATTGTTGGCACACTCAACACTTCTCCCTTCATAACACCTAAATATAATGAGATCGCCTGCCTGTTTGCATTAAATTTATTAAATAGAGAGGAAAATCATCTAAACTTTGAGAAAAGCTATATTTTATTTGCCAAGTTTCCGAAAAGACGCGAGTGATCTTCCGACATCCGAGAATGTGTCATAAAACGTCACGAAAATGGCTTATCACTGGGAAAAATTGGAGAAGTAGTGGGAATTTCTAAAATCCACTGTATAGAACCTTGTTTATAAATACAAAAATGCAGGGCAAGTGAAAAATTTGCCAGGAAGAGGTCGGAAAAGGAAGACATCCCATTATCAGGATAAAGTCATCGTCAAGAAGGTGAAACAAGATGCGTTTATCAGCGCAGCAAAAGTAGCGGGAGAACTTCAAAATGAAGAGGACATCACAGTTACACCCCAAACGGTACGAAATCGATTGCATGAAGCTGGCTACAATGGCAGAGTTGCGCGCAAGAAGTCATGGATAAACAAACGGAACATGAAGAAGAGAATGACATGGGCCAAAAAATATCGAGATAGCCCGAAACTCTTTTGGGATCACATTATATGGTCTGACGAGAGCAAATTTAACTTATTTGGCCATGATGGGGCAAAAAAGTATGGAGGAAAAAAAATGAAGCGCTCAATCCTAGTTGCATCAGACCAACATCAAACATAGAGGAGGGTCTGTAATGGTGTGGGGGTGTATGATAAATAAAGGTGTTGGAAATCTTGTATTTATCGAGAACATCATGACAAAAGAACAATACCTGGACATTTTGTGTGGAAATCTACACTCTTCTGCCGAAAAGTTCGGTCTTGCGAATAATTTTGTGTTCCAGCAAGATAATGACCAAAAACACACGGCTAAAGTTGTCAAAGACTACTTCAAGTCCGAAGATATCATCGTGTTGGATTGGTGTGCACAATCTCTAGGCTTGGATCCCAAAGAGCATCTGAGCATCTATGGGAAAAGATGGGAAGAAGACTTGCGAGTAGACGTCTAAAGAACAAGGATGAACTGAAACGGATGCTACAAGATGCGTGGCATGCTATTGAGCCTAAAGTGTGCGATAAACTAGTTGCAAGCATGCAAAATTGTTGTAAGAAGTCATTAAGCAAAAAGGAGGTCCTACAAAATACTAAGATGGTGCATTGAAAATTGTTTTGTTTCGTTTTGTTAAAACGTTCTCCTCAGAGTGCTGAGTGTGCCAAATCAACTTGCGCAAAATTGGGTGGTGTTCTACTTTTAATGTTTTTTTTTCTCTAATTGTAATTTATATTAAACAAAAGTTATTGGTTATTATTAGAATGCACATCCTAAGGTACGTGATGTTAATTTATGCAGGCCGGCTGTCGCTTGTACTTTGTGTAATAAATGGTTTAAGTTGTAGTTTTACATCGTGCCAATTATTTTTTAGCTCACTGTATATAAAAAAAATAACAAATTTTCGATTTAGCAATACGTGAAATTAATTTTGTTTTCGCTGACGCATTTTGTAACAACAATGTCTTCAAAGCAGTGATTAAATTTTATTGTTATTTTACTGATTTTTTTTATTAATTTGTACATTTAATTATTTTACTTTATTTATCATTTAGTCAAGATTATTTAATTAATTAATTAATTATTAATTTTATTTTATTTTGTTTTATTTATTGTATATGCTTATCATTTTATTAATCTGTTCTTATGTTATTTTATATTTTAATTAAATTTTAGCTATTTTTTATTTATTTAATTTATTTTTATCAAATTCCATCATAAATATTTTATTTTATTTACTCATTTATATTTATAACTTTGCCAAAATGCAGAAAACATTAGCAAGCAGTTTCATAGCGCCGCCATCTTAGTTTGACAGAAAAAGCTATGAGTTTCACCCCCCTGATGGTAACTTTGATATTGCCAGATAGCCAATCAGAAAGCATGCCACACAACTGAGATGGCAGCACAGTCAACGAACGGACTTCATTGGAGTCACGTGACGTGGCTATTACGTCAAAGTGCAGATCACAAATTACGTCATCATTTTACACTGCTAATACAAATTAGGCCTTTTAAAAATTACATTATTTAAATTTTACTTTATTGCTTTAGTTTTGTTTTCTTTCTTTACCCGAAAATCTTTCTTTGTTTTTCCGCATTTTCTGTAAAACCTTTCAGCGCAATTACTTCTCCTGTCCATTGCATTTAAAACGATTTCCTTATGTTCCTTGCAAATGGCGTCGACTCGAAATTGAAACTCATAATTCACAAACTCTGTAACATCACATGACTGTATTTTAAGATGTAGTCAATATTAAATCATAAATTAATTCACGAATTTAGAAAGAAAATATTCATATATTATGAATTACGCAATCTTCTTAAACAATATCAAATCAAGAGTTTAACGCAACTGATCTAAGGGTCGGGGGATAATATTCATAGAAAGCGGTCGAATGAATAGTTAAAAATGTTTAGAAAAGACTGCGCCAGTGAACATAATATTCACAAATTTGTTCGGTTAGTTTATCCCACTTACATACTAGATACCTCCCGCTACCAGGGTCGGCCAACGAGGGAAGAAATAGGCACGTATAACGGTCTTAACAATTTAAATATAATGTTTATTAAACATTCAACAAAAGGTATATAAAACAATACGTTTGGTAATTTGGAAATAAAGATATTGATTAATGATTAATGAATGTCAAATAATAAGATGTTCAATTTAGTTATGCAAAATGAGAATAATTCAAATTGTAATAATGACAGAAATTGTATTAAATTGTATCAATTTAGATCATCGTAAAGTATAAATAAGAAAATATAATTTGCATGTAAAGACTTGGCAATCAGTTTATATGATGTACAATAAGATAATCTATCAATTTAAAGATTTGAATAGGTAAGTATTTACGAGGTAATTGATTGGTTGTTTCTGTAATAATATATGATCATAAAATTAGAATGAGTTTGTGTAAATCTTTACTTAAAGAGGGTAATCAAATGTAGAAATGTTTGGTTTGGTTTGGTTTGGTTTGTTTGGTATTAACGTCCTTTTCAACTGCTATGGTCATTTCAGGACGGCGTTATAGGGGCCGCAAATTTTGCCTCGCAAGGGTTCTTTAACGTGCAGCCGGCAAACGTCTACACGGGACCAACGGCTTTACTTCCCTTCCGAAGGAAGTGCGTGATCTCAGGATTTACCCCTGAAAAATCCTCGTCGTCCTCGGCCGGGATCGAACCCGCGTACTCGGGCATCAGAGGCGATCACGCAACCTGCTGAGCCACCGAGGCCGATGTAGAAATGTTTAAACCATATCTAAATGTGAAACTAGAATGACTGATTTAACAATTACTAAGTACAATAAAGATTAACAATTTAATTCTGAATACTTAAACCTTGATAAAATAAGGAATGCATTATTTCTAAGATTTAATGGAAGAAAGCAAATGATCTGTCTGGATCAGGTAAGAATTTAGGGAGAGTATAATTTAAGCTCTATATTGTAACCCTTGATTTTTGGATTTTACACAGTGAGTGCCAATGTAAATGGACACTCCCTTCTCTGAAATCAGAGTCCAATGAAATGAACTCAAAAACGGCTAGCTCAATAAAATGCTCAAACAAATTCAATATGCAAAATCAAGGACATAGGTTAGGTTCTTTTAAAAAAATGGCAGGCTGTGACTTATTTATTTCAATAAGGAAAGCAAGGTTTGGAATTAAATAAATGTTTTTTATTCAAAGTTAAACAAACCAATGAGATACAAAATTAAATAAAGTCTTAAATCTAAATGAAAAGAAAGTAGATAGATCTTAACACGAAAGAAGAAAGTTAATATTAAAATTCCCAAGTACTTATATCTAAGATAACATGCAAAATTCAATAAATGTCAATAAATCAATTGCTCTGAGGAAAGAGATAGTTCTACTCAAAATTCTATTTTGATAAAGTTCTCTCAAATCTATTTCTTTATCGTACCTTTGTCATGACACTCAATTAGATCAATATATCAAATTTCAGTTCTACTTACAATTACGTAGTTCAAACACCTGCAGACTTGTCAAGCACTTTTAATCCACTTTAATGCACAAAAACACTTCTGTGTTTAACAGGCCATAAATTATACCACTTAGCACTCTGAAGCACAAAAACACATCTGAAGAAAATCCGGATCGATTAGTGAGTGAGTCCACTGGAAGTCTCAAAGTGTCCCCACTAAGTTCAACAGAAGATCTCACATATGCAGTTGTCTTCTTCTCTCAATGTCGGGTTCCTAATTATGCCTGTCGCTTGAAGAATATCTTGTTGCTCTGAAGAATATCTCGTTGCTCACTTACAATTGCTCCAAAGAATGTCGGGGTTCCAATTTCCATATTTTGATTCCAATCATAATTAACGACTCTGAAGAATATCAATTGCATACATGTTCCATTTCAATATTACTCAGGGTATGTTTCTCTTAAGTTTCCTTTTAAAAACAGCACTATTTCGGGAGTCTCTTTATCATAACGTTAAATGTCCAATCGGGAGTCTCTATATTATGTTCCAATATTATGAGCCAGTACAAGCATTGATCTCGGGAGGAAAGAGCCACCAGATCGCATTAACGACTACGGAGGTTACGTAGCCGCCGTGGCGCATCTCATCTGACCCTCCTCCTTCAATCAGCCGACGGAGAGAGCGTTTCGCCTCCCCTCAACTACCTGCTTGCTTAACCCACATCATCCCTTCCACTTATTTCCTTTGATGAGCCTGCTCACTCCATAAATTGAATTTTAGAAATCAGCCTAGCTACTTGGCTAACTGTGGAAGTTGCACAGCAGCGTTTTTCGCAAATGCTATCTCTAATCAATTTCCATAATTGCCGTTATTCCATTCGAGAGGAGAAGGCGCGCAGCCTACCTCTACCAACTCTCAAACATGACTCATGAAGAAGTTTCAGTTTCTCTCCCTTTTTATAGCTTCGCCCGCATCCGGTCTCCTTCCCTCTCCACAACTCACAAGTTCAAAAGTGAATAAACCACAAAATCACTAACGATTCCAAATACTATATAAAATCCGTGTTACAAACAATCCATCAAAAAAATCAACATATCTATTTATTGGGGGATTCCAATGACCAGTATTAACAATATTTATTTAAACTCGAAAAGAACGTCTCTTCCTGTCATTGCTCCACCCCTCCTGTTATTTCACAATCGTGTGCCTTCCGATAATTATCCAAATCTATACTCTTACATTATCTCCACTTGATATGCCACAACGTCAAAAACACTTATATTACTATATTCGCAAAAGGAAATTGAATAATACCTTCTATTTTTCCTGTGATCAATTTTATTATAAAACGAATATATTACTTAACACGTGATAACGTCACAATATGATAAATATAATGCTCTAATGTAAAATGTATCTGTCTGATTAAATAATCCGTTCCCAATTATGAATGTAATAAAATGAAATAGAAAGAATGGCCATTGAGACATTGAATGGAAATAGGCTCTGCCGTGTCTTTGACACTGGGTACCATCGGCATCGTCTGGAGGGGGGGTGGGTCTCGTCCATTGAAGTGGCTTGAAGATTTCTCAGCTTGGCTCTTGACAAAACAGGGTACCTTTCAGGGCTGGGCACACACTCTCGAACTAACTGACAATCTGCGAATTTTGGAAATTGATGGAGCTGGTTCTCAGCTGGGTGGAACTCTTAAAAATCCTCGACTCAAGCGAAAGTAAAGATAAACTTGGTGTGAACTTAAATTAAACCACTAAAACTTAAAATTTGAGTTAAGACTACTTTTTAGAATTTCCCATCTGGAATCATTTGAATTGCCAGATGAAGGCCGAATTAAGCTAAAAATTGAGTAGCGACGCTGCACAACCGACTATCACGAAAGTTAAATCACTACTAAAGTCTTCTTCACTTAGAACTACTGACAAGACAGATCTAATTTCAATGACCAATCAGGCGTTTAGAAACGCTGACCATCCACTCAAAGGTGAATCTCCCTGTCAATCAAAAGTTTAGAGACACCTACTCTAACTGTTCCTATACTAACGAGATCTCAATACTCATGTGACAATCAGTCGACTCTTTTCCTAACTTCAGATTCTAAAGTTCATTTCTTGCTTTTGTTTTTCTTACTTTCTTTCTATCCAACATCCTGTTCTCATGTTCGTCTCTTATTTACTTGTCTAACTCTAGCAATACTCCTGTAGGTCCTTGAATACGATTCTGACAAACAAAACAATGATATGTAAAATGATTCTTACTTTCTTCCCTTGCGACTAATGCCAAAAGTGACAATTAAAAACGATTCTTAACACGCGCAGAAAACAGAAATAATTAAAATAATAAACTTTATTTAACTCTAACTCTAAGTTAAATCCTTCTAAAATTTATAAAATCTTAAATTCCGAAATCCAAATAAACAAATACGAACGCGAATAATAATCGATTAATTTACATAATTAATTTAAATGAAAATTCTAAATTTGGATATTAAACGTTCCCAAAATCTTACACTGACAAGGGGAGGGCCCCAACGAACAATCGAGTTTTTTGATGCTCTTTGGTAGGATGGTAGTCTGAAAAGTCCTTTTCATAAAACCAAGTCCGCAGCCTCCAACTTGGCCGTATTTTCGAGAAAATCCCTTTTAAAGTCTGTGTTATATAACTAGTGTAAACTGTACCGTGGTAATCATCACAACAGCGGCAGCCGAACAGGTAACGTCGTGGCGTATGAACCGTAAGATCTCGAGTTCAAATACACGCGTGTTAGGCTTTGTTTTTTTTTTTTCTTTTAATGTTTTTTAACTGTGCTATCGTCCACTTTTAATATATTTTTCTGTTATAATATGCTGTTATAATGAAAAAAATATTTTTAACAAGTAAGAGCAATAAGGAAGACATTATTTTCAACTAATTATGATAATAATATCTGTTATAAAAGTGTAAATATCGATTTTAAAGAAAAAACAAATTTTTTAATGTCTTTGCTTCTTGCGCTATAATAAAATAACATAAAATAATCGTTTTAACAAATAATTTCGAAGTTGTAGAATATTTACAGTTAGGCTTGTCGAATACAACGTGCTGGATGGTATTCTTCAAAAAAACATTTGAAACAGAAATGTGTGCGACACCAAGAATATTAGATGAATGCAGGACTAATCTTGCAGTTGCAGTATTCCTTTTTCATGCATTCCGGAAAAGAAATTTGATTTACATTCAAAAAATTTTCTTTTGTAGGCTTCAATTTGGCAGCATACCAGGCGTATCTGATATAAATACAATCAAATGTTACATATATTGCAAGAAATTATATTTTTACAAAGAAATCTGGAGCCTGTAATTACCGTAACATATTCGAATATATTGGAGCCTGTAATTGATCGTGAATGAGTGCGTGAATTTTTATGACATCTGCCCTCGATGTAATTTCCTTGTTCGTTTCCAAAAGATATGAACAATTCTGCATACGACGTATAAAATTTTTAATTTGACGATAAAAATAAACGTCACATGGTTGGCACAATGGTGTACATTTCGGCGGTCTTTAAAAGCAGCGTTATAAAAATTAAAACAAAAAAAAAAAAGACAACGCGCGGACTCGAACCCACGATCTCGTGATTCGTACGCCGATTCGATTGTTCGTTGGAGCCCTCTCCTTGTGAGAGGGGGTTAGCCTCGTTCAAATTTCCTCTTTCGCGCTGAGTGGAACATCTGAATAAACGTAATCTGTGTTCGACATAGCGTTACGTGATTTTACAACTTTACAAGTTAGATGCGCTCCATGCAGTTCACGGGTCGACCAATTCACGATGACTGTATCATTCAGTTCAGAGTTGAATACCGCGCTCTCTACCATTTGACGAGAAAATTCTTCAAAAGAAAATCTCACCATTCCCAATCTCATTATTCGTCCAACTGGGATAAAATCCACAACATTTTAGCTGAAAATACAGGGTTAGTAAGAAATAAATTTCCCACTTCAGAGGGCTGTAGAATGCGTTCTACTGGTCCAAATAAGATAAAATTTGAACTACAGACAATTCAAGTGATGCGCTTGACATTTATCAAATAAAAATTTTTAGTACAAATATTCACCAATAGATGGCGCTCTATCACAAATGGTATTTCTTTGCATATATGGAAAATGTGAAACATCATGTGTGTTACAGCGCATGGCTATTAGCATCATTCTTCGGATCAAAAGACGGCGGGTTCTGCACGAGCATTAGCTACTGCTTTGCACATCATGCCTACGTTGCCTGAAAAAGCGCTACTGGTAAAATTGTTCTACCAGAACTAGCAGAACGCCGTTGCAGCTGTAAAGGAATTCCGTCGTATGAAGCGTACTGTACTTTATTATATTACTAGCAATATTACCGGGCTTCGCCCGGGTGGAAAAGATGCGTTGAGTAATTCTTTTAACGATTGTTTGTTATGTTAAAAATTTAACTATGATTAACAAAGTATGAACGAAATGCAAGAAAATGTGAAACAGTCTAGAAAGCCTTCTCCAAACCTTTCATAATCTTTTTAAACCAAAAATGATGATTTATGAACAATGAACTGGGAACAAAAGAAAATTAAATTATATGTACAAAAGTAAATAAAGAAAAAAAAGTGATAAGATAAATGAATCAGCTACACAGGCAAGCTGGGCATAGATTGTAAAGTAGTTGTGCATTCAAGTCCATTTCGGTAAACAACGTTGTATGTCTTCCCCTATGGTACAAAATCATGTAGATTTCGACAGCTGGACACGTGGGAGCAAGCAACGTTTAACTGACCGTGAGAAAAGCAAGCTTCCTGAAAATATATATCTGCGACCTCGAAAGTCTGGAAAAATGAATAAAATGAAACATTCTTCGTCTGGCATCGCCATCTAGTGACATCCTTTGAAAACAAAAGTCTAGCTGATATGCCCGTCGGGCGTTGCTCGGACTCTTTGTTCCAATGACGTATATTAAAGGTAGATCCCGAATCCTATTGTTAACATCGCCACCAAAGTAAAGCCAATTGAAGCCTTGGCAGTTCTGGGAAGGAGTGAGCCGAGGTGTTGTTAGCTGTGTGGTTTCTTTGTTTTTGACGATTTTGGGCGTGAGGAATAATTAATTCAAAACCATTCCTCAAAGTTTCCGCGTACAACCGTACAAATAGACATGAAAAAGGATCAGGAATCACTTTCCATAACCATAAATCGAAAATACGTACTGAAAGATGATCGAAGCGAAATTGAAATTGAAACCATGATCGAAAAATTGTTTATAAAATATTATAAAATACTTCAAATACAAAGTTAACGAAAAGATAAACTTATCATTTCGTGATCGGAGTGTGAAAGAATTATTAATCAGGTACCCTCATGTTTAGCCATGTGTTTTGCTCACTTTCGGCCATGACGGTTCTTGAAGGCGGACATTCCCACTTCATGTATGCTGGCAGGTTTCCGGGTCTATCTTTAATATACGTCATTGGTTTGTATGATGAAATTTTGCATTATTGATGCTGAAATTAAGCTATGGTCTCTTTAATCATTATATAGTAATTTTGCTTCTATAAACGAAATTAGTTAATAAAATAATATTAATATGTCAAATTAAAGTTACAATAGTATATAACTAAATTTTATCACGGTCTTTTAATCCCCTGGTCAGTGCACACGCGCAAATTCTGTTGTTGTAGTCAGCAATTGAATTACTATATTTTTGGAAGAACGATTTTAGTCCCCTTTATTGCATGAATTCGCCTACATCTCAAACTTAGCAATAAAATTTAACGATCGTATAACGTAACAAAACTGTCAGTTCGCAGCCGACTATTACGTGTTTAGCAAGAAATACGTAACATCAACTGACAGTTTCAACTTTTCGATAAGATAGTATCACCATCTAGTGACATCCTTTGAAAACAATTCAACTTTTCGAAAAATAAGAATAACTTAAAAAATTGATATAAATACGATATAAAAAGTACCCTACCGAAAGCACAGTGATACTAACTACGTACATGGAAAATTTCGTGGAGATTCGTTGAGTATTTTCTGAGTTGTAAAAGGACAAACGTTTGTCCAACGGACTCTAATTTATAATATATATATATGGATTTCACATTGATAAAGTATATGAAATGCGTTTTTGTGTATTACAGCGCCATCTATCGGCAGATTTTTGTGTTAAGATTTTTTAGTTAATAAACGTCAAGCACATCATTTGAATTATCTGTATTTCAAATTTTATCTTATTTGGACCAATACAACGCATTCTACAGCCCTCTGAAGTGGGAAACTTATTTCTTGCTAACCCTGTACATTTCACAATAAAGCAATATAGCATCTATGAAAAATCAGGCTTCAGTTTTGGTAGCAAATAACAACATGACAAGCTGTGAAACACAGCCATATCCGCTCACACTGAAGTTCTGGGTCTCAATAAAAAAAAATTTCCCCACAGCGAGAGAAGAACATCATCAACATCAACAAAATTCACTTAATTTTCGAAAAACCGAGGCAAGAATGCCTCAACAAAGCAACATTCCTGAGTATCATAATCAAGCATGAATATTCGGAATCGGAGGGGCAACAATCCATTCTTTATATGCACACTTGATTGTTGGTCTCTTTACTATAGCAGCTTTAAGTTCAATCAATAAAACAAATAACTCTGTATTATAGGGATGTGCAAGCCTAGAGAGTAATTAAAAAACAAAAAAAAAAACAAAAAAAAACCCGGATTGCATGACACTAACAAAACACACGACATTGCATGTCACAACAACATATTAATAATAAAACCTATATAACAATAATAATTACGAATGTCCGTAACCATCATAGAGGAGAAATAAGAGAGAGAGGAATTCCCCTGCGAAGTGAGCGATTTCAGATGCCAGCATCAAGGCTAAATAGCCAACAGCGTATTGGAACGTTTTCATTAGGCTATGGCCTAGAAATTAGCTTGAATTTTCTCTGACCACCGAGAGTTGGTAGTAATTTAGGAGCACATCATGGCATTGATATTTTGATTGTACGTAACTATTGGAAATTAGGGTCCGACCGAATATTCGGTTTTTCTTTCGGTTTTCGGTACTTTCGACCTTTTTTTGACATTCGGCCAAATTCCGGTTTCGGCTGACAGTCGGTTGCATCTCTCGGTACAAACCGAAAGTTTTGCACGTGTCTTGGTTTTCACGATCACCTGCTCAAAACGTGTCGGAGACTGAGCAATAACACAAAATAACAGCTCTCCACCATAATAGCCTACTGATGTGACTGAGTAAGTATCTATGTAAAATGTTAACAACTTAATCTAACCCACGGTATAAGAAGGAAAGGTAGTACGATGAAACCACGTGACCATTGACAATCTTGTTCGTGGTTACTTCCGTTGGCGTGTGGCGGCGCTCCGCACAGGGAGGCCAGATCCCCAAGCGACAGAAGGTGGAAAGCAATGGTCACTTTGTGAAACTGACGTTATTTCAACAACAGGTTAGGTAAGCCTGTTTAATTTCATTAAGTTTTATGCGCATTTTCAAAGTTATGCATTCAAGCTTTGTCCTGTATGGTTATAAATGAGATTAATAACGTCGAAACATTAAAATCGTATTCAGAATGAGCACTAATGCTCTTCCTCAAAACGTTGTTGAGTAGAAATTCAGTAATATGGAATTTGTATTCAACAATGGTCTTAAGCAAGCGCTCATTCTGAATACGGGTTTTAGTGTTTCGTTTTACAATCTGTAATTTTATTAATATCACCGAATAATGTGCACTTTTTAAGAAGTTACATCATGTTAGCTTGTATATTAATTGATACTTCTTAAATGCAACTCGAAGTAAACATCACACGAACCATGCAGGTGATCAAGCTAATTTACGATGTGCTTTTTAAGTTTATGATACGGACTCAAATCCACGAAATTAGAATTTTTCCCATGTCACGCAATGTTGTTAAGAATATTGTAACGAACTTAAGAGAAAAGAGGAAACGATTGTTGGTGAAAATTGCGCGAATGTAAGAGAAGTGGCTGAGGGTGACGATACGGGAGCGAAATGGTGCGGCGACAGATTATCGTAGTTGTCTTCTGTTTATTTTGTGACAATCATGCTATCTGTACGTAAGCGTCGTTTTTTTGTTATTAGAAAACTCGTGATTAAGACGAAAAAAAGGACAAAAACAAACATTTTTTATAAATAAAGAAATTTTAAAGGAGAATTTAAAAATTCATATGAACAGTTGCGATCGGCTGGGGTTTAGCAGAGGCCCCTCTAATTATTAGTGGTCTCTATTATAACATTATTATTAGATAAAAGATATGATATAAAACCTTCCCTTTGGGAACCAGAGCCGCCTTTTAAAAAGTCCTGTAAACGGCCCTGGTGCCACTCTATTCTAAATTAAGAGCCCTAAACCAAAGGTGCCCAACCAATGCATTCCCTAAATTAAGCAACTGAACTTATAATTAATATAATCGAGTAGTAAGGTAATTTTAATAAACTGGTTTAAGAAATATGCCTTAATAGTAGCTTTTTAAAGGCATGAAGGTCACTTGGTGACTGAAATGTATACATATATGAAGAATAAATGTTTCTTGCGGTCAAGTGGACTGACCGCCTCTGTTCTATTACGCATATATCAAAAGTTTAGGGATACCACTTATAAATCATGGAATGTGCCAAATGTTGCATGAAAATGACATGTAAATTATTTAAATAGCATTACACGCCTTCATACACATATCTGCTTCGTATTATTAAGCCCTATTCGTATTATTATCATTCGATGTCGATTCGGCCCCTGTGTTGCAGATAACTACAGGGCAGTATAACGGGAACCCTACCCGCTCGATTGCAGGGGCCGGCTCGACATCAAATGGTGATTGGGTAATTTTACATACGAAGGGAACAAGAACGGCAAAAACATGATAGTTTTGACTTTCACCCCCCCCCCTCCCCGACTGTGGAAACTAATGGTTGCTTCCTCCAGGCCACCTTCATCTTCCTCCATTCTGCCAATCGACCGAGCCGGCCCCTACAATCGAGCGGGTAGGCTTCCCGTTATACTGCCCTGTAGTTATCTTCAACACCCTGTATATAGCCTTTCTCTTGATCTTGCATTCCTTACATATGTGTTTGTTATTCATTTATTTACATGTATTTATTTATTTTTTATGTGATGGTTTTTTCTTGCGTTTTTGTAGTGATTGAGAATGGTGAAGATTTGTTTTGTACCAAGGATCCTTCCAGAAAATCTATTTTGATTGAGAAATTAAAATCAAAGCTGGATAGAGTGATAGCCATGACAGAGTGGGAACCTGAACTGTGTCACCTGCTACGATCATAGCCATGATTGCTATGAAGCACCAATTATAGACTGTATAATTTATTATGTTACAGGTTTTGTTTGCAAAAAAAATGGCAATAATTAGCTCTTGTGAGGTTTCTAGGCATTTTTTTTCATCTGAAGGTGTATTTTCAGAGCATAAGGAGGCAGCTCTAGTTAATCTGAAAACCAGAGGCCGCCTTATTCATCCGAAAATAAATATTTTCTACATGTTAACTGCTGCAGAAAAAAAATTTGCCAAAGTAGCAGAGAAAGAAAATGCCTACGAAATCGCTATTGCCAAAACATTAGAAAGTGCTCCACTTTCATTCCCTTGCAAAGAGCATAAAAAAGATGTAGTAGCCGAATTGTTACACTAATATAAGTTGCTGAAAATGTGGCAGTTTTCTAAGCAGTTTAATGATGATGTAAAAAAACTTGCAAGGGAACAAAAGAAAAAGAGCTGAATTTTTTAATAAGTAAGTTGTATGTAATAAACACGTAAATCTCCTTTATATTATTAATAATTTTAACTAAATAAAATTCAATAGATAAATAAATAATTGGTTTCACCAATGTCAGTATAATGTTTTTGAATCGAATTTTTTGTTTTTGAAATCCAATATTAAAACTGAGGAATGATTGTTACTGAAACTTATTGATTATGTTAGTTTTATTTGTCAATTGTTTTATTTTGTTGGGGCGATAACGATTATTAAACATTCGTATAGCACGTCTTTTTATAATTTTTTTGTAGAATTTTGTTTTAGGAATTTTACAAGCTTCAGCAAAAATCATTCCTCACCTTTAATATTAGAATTCAACCCCACAAGAACTTCAATTTCATTTACTTCAAATTATTAATACTTCAAATGTAATATAAAAATAATTTATAAAACTTAATATGATTAAAATTACTTCTTTCAATATGTTTAATAAATTTTATTCTAAAAATCAATATGTGAGTCACTTAATTTCACGATATATTTTTAATTTTCATTGAAAATTTTTCTTCACGATTAATCAAATACAATGATTTATAAATTGTAGGTTCTTAACAGTAATGTTAGAATAATAATACGACACAATTTGAAAGTTAATGGAATTTATAAAATTATTATTCACTCATCGGCTTCTCATTCATTTGAATGACAAATATTTATAATACAAGAAGGCCTATATGTTTTATTTCAAATGCTATTTTTCTTCTAATTGAATTTCTAAAAAAATAAATAAAACTTTAAAATCAAAAATTACGTAAATATACAGAAGAAAACGAGCAAATCCCTTACAGACATAAGGGGAAAAACGGCCTCCCTGGCAACAGCGCCCTCTGTAAACTACCTCGCGAACCACGGACAAGATTGTAATCTTCTCCTAACAGTGCTGCCATTGTTCGTCGGATTACCTTTCCATTTTATACCGTGCTTTAACAACACCACCTCTACTTTAGGTGGTGTTGGCTTTAACCGCTGTCCTCCACTTTCGCCCCCTCCACTTCCGCCCCTTAAATTTTTGCCCATTCCACTTTCGCCCCGGCGCCATTATATGGTAATTTCACTTTCGCCCTGTATATTTTATCAAGGCCCTGAAGAGAGGCTAAGGCTATACGCAGGTAACTTGAATACAACATAGCCAGGGTTTCAAACTGTGATGGTACTTCAAGTAATGTTTTTCACGAATAATCACCCAATTGTTTTAAGTGGTTTTTAGTGGTAGGCGATTCCCTGAAAATTTGAATCGTATCTGAGAGGGTCAGAATCCATTAATCGATTATTGCGAAAAATTGAATCTATTTTTAAAAATATTAAAATTAAATCTGTTTATCGTAATTTATTTCCGTGGTTAAAAGAGTAGCAGAATAAACACATAGAAGAGGCCATTCATGAATTTTTATTTAATAACAAACAATAACAAACATGTTGTGAAGCAGAAATATTATAACAATGTATTGTGAAGCAGATAAAAAAAGTTAGATTGATTGATTATTTAGTATTATGGAATCGAGAATCGATTCCACTCAGGAATCGAGAAATCGAGTTTCGGAATCGGGAATCGCCCACCACTAGTGGTTTTACACCTTGTATTTATTTAAAATACTTCTTTAATTAGTGTAGTATCACTATAACGTCATAATTATTGTAATTATAGATTAATTTTTCTTCAAAACAGCACGAACGTTTGTTAAGGATTCATTGACAGTGCTACTTCAGTTTACTGTCCTTGTGGGGTGGTACTTGTTCAAAGATTTTTGAAAACCGTGGGCCTATAATAATCAGGCTAACGACTACTGTGCGAACCATGGAATTTTAAATGAATGAAACATAAATGATTTAATAAATATTATAATATGTGTTAATGTACTTATGTTTGTTACACATAACAGACGTTTAGGGAAAATGTGTTAATAAATCATCTTTTTCTTGTTTTTAAAACATTGTTTGCGTTTTTTTTTATTTTCTAAACTCTATTATTTCTTTTAAAACAATTTAGATTTTAGGAAAGCTTTAATTTAAATCGTTCTTAATTAAAAGAAGAATTTCGTGGGTTAGGTTAGGTAAGTATTCTAAATAACTGAATTCTTAGTTTTCTATTTGACTTGTTAACCTCTCTGCAGGGTCTTTTTTATGAAAGTGGGTCTTAAAAGTATTTTTGCAGGGGGCGAGTGTGGAAGGGCTGAAAGTGGAAGGGGCGATAGTGGACGGGGCCAAAGTGGAAGGGGCGAAAGTGGAAGGGACCAACTTCACGGGGCCAAAGTGGAGTGAACCCTTTAACCATAGCCTACAAAGATAAGGAAAGCCTGCCTAATAGCTCGCTCCTCTATTGTTGCAATTATGCTAAATTTTGAACAATGCTCCTGGTAGTGCTGATAGTGATCTCTCAACTTTGCTGTGGATATTGTTTACTACCTTATGCGGATTCCAAAAAGATATTTTGCCACATTTTCATATTGTATTGGAGTGTTTATTGACCGCCGGTCCAAAGAAAAAAATTTCAGACCCACGACAAATAACCTTAACTTGATACGGTCGAACTTCCTTATAACGAAATCATTGGCCACTCCCCCAAAAAATTTATTATACGGAAAATTTGTTATACAAAAATATGGTTAATACTCAAGATTTACATATTTATCTAGGTTGGGACCAAATTAAAAATTCGTATAGGGGAAAAAGTCGTTATATGATTTTCATTATAGAGAGTTCGACTGTATTACAAAATAAACTTCAAAACTAATTTTCAAGAAAGCAAATCTACTAGCGCACCTCTGATTTCATTAAATTTACTTTAACATAATTATGTTACCTGCCCAAATCTTAATAATCTCATAAATCATTTTCCTAATTTCAAAGAAGCAACTAGGTCATTCTTTTTTAACTAGAGGCGGAGCTGCAAGTTAACTCTGCATAAGGTACCTGGATAAGTGCAGAGAAGGATGGTGACAACCCAAGGTAAGTCCAAGGTAAGTGGAGTATAAGGTATGCTCGATCGCGATTTCTATTGTGATTGGCTAAGCTCCGTGACGTCAGCCAGAGCCCGAATGCGACTCTTGTTTTGCTTGAAAGCTAGGGAAAAACAGCGCAAATTTCTGTTTCGAGATCTTTCACGAGCATCGCTTATGTTTCCAAGATTGATTCATTTCATAATCAGTTCAATCATAGTTCAAGTCACGGAAATGATTTACATTACACGTTTAAAAAATATATTATTGTTTAAATTACGTTTAAAACTATGTAATGCATTGCACGATTGACTACTGATAACGAAACGAAACTCCAGGATGCATAAGCCAAGAGCACATAAGGATGAGCTCTTTATGAGCCGATATAAGTGGCTTCAAGTTCATCATAAGAATCAAATAGTTTGTTTATTAACGACATAAAACAAGCAACATGTTGATTGGAAGGCTCTTCATTTCAAGAAAACGATCGAACATACAATAATAACAACGACTACATACAGAAACAAAGTACACACGCAAACGAAGGAAATATCATATCCCATCTCTTGGCAATATCTTGGCGATGACAATGAAGCACTTCTCCAACACAATAAATAACGACAACATTGATGATGATAATAAGGATAATATGCAGAATATGGAGGAAATAAAAGAAGTATTAAATTGCGTTTTAATATAACCCCCTCGTATGTGGAGAAATTGTGTTTTCCGTGAATTTGAAAGGATTGTTGATCTATTTCAGTGACGCATTGTAGCCATTTCGGCGACGGCTTCACCAGGCAGATGCTCAGTCCATGATGTTAATGCATAAAGCGAAGTTTGTAATCCTTTTTAAAATATTTTATTTTATTTATACATGGATTATTTTTGTTTTCCTGGAAACTGTTGTTGTATGTTTCAACTGTGTAATGTGTTCCAAGCATTATTAAAAATCGTCTGCAAAGTTTGATCTGATTTTTTATATTTTAAAGCATGTGCGCCTATGGAGGGTTTACATTTTTCGGGCTCTGGCTGACGTCATCGATGCTCCGCCATCTGGTGAGCACCGGGAGAAACGGCCCGATCGAGCATACCTTATACTCTACTTACCTTGGGTGACAACCGTAAGCTTAAAGCATGAGCGCCATTTTGATTCCGTGGTCGGAAGTGACAACTGAGTTACTATGTTAAATTCGTCATTATTTTAAAGAAGTTTACTGGTGTCTGAAGTTATGCAGTTTTAAATTAGGCCTTTAGTTGTATGTACAACCACTCGTTCGTTTTTATTATAGAATAAGATAACTAAATTTACCAAAAAACAAAAAAAAGAAAGAAAGAAAAAAAACCCTGTTATAAAACGTATAAAATAAAAAATATATTAAAAAACTTTTTAAGCACACATTTTTACTTCATAAAGTGCACTAAAAATAAAATTAATATTTGGTACCTTTTATTTAGGAATCCATAAATTAAAAAAAAAAACAACCTAAAAGTGTGGCAGCACGTTTATTTTTTATGTTGTGACGATATTAAATTTATGTCACCACAAAATAAGACGAAGTAGTCCGAATCTGTGTATTTAAATTCCATTCCCACTGATCAAATAATTAATGGAGAAGCACTATATAATCCTAATAAAAATAAATATTTTTTGTCCCTTTTTTTCCGCCCTCTTGCTGTTCCGTTCTTGTGTTGCCATAGAAACATCGCGAGGGGAGACTGCGGTGAAGAGAGAAATCTAACTTTGGAATGGGGGGGGGGGGGGGAGGTAGTAACTGCTCAAATTTTGAAATTCTTAAATTTGATTGGTCAGAGATTCTTTCCTTCGAAAAGAGAGGGAAAGTACGGAAGACGAGAAATGGCAGCGGGAATGAACTAATGCATCGAACTACGCAATCATAGAACGGTGCAGTTTTATCAATAAGTAGATCGTTACCTATGAGTGGCGATGACAGAAATATGCATGATCAACAGTGTGAACAATATTATACATTCACATTTAGATTCAATGAGTGAATTCCCACACGAGACAAACTCGCATTTGTGCATAATCGGAACTAATGTTCCCTAACGTATCGCAAGCAGGCGATAGTCAATTGGACAACGTGTGGAAAGCTTTAGAGACTGGATGCAACCTCTGTGACCAGGGAGTGAACTTCGTTGGACTTCAGCAGGAATGCTGTGACAATGAAGGGACAACCAAAGACATAAGAATGGAACAATCTTATCGTCTTTGGGACAACGATGAGGTAAAAATCGGAGCATCGTCAGCGGAACCTCTTAGGGCTAGCGCCAGCTACCAAGGAGCATCGATGCAGCATCAACTTTAAATGCATCGTTGAAAAAAGAATGATCCAAAAGTGTGAGTGAACGGCTCATCGAGTGTGCAAATAAAGATAAGTACTTGTGGGTTTGCGTTAAATTAATAAATGCATCAGAAAAAACGCTGAGATCCCATTGATGAAGTGTGTTATTGCGCAGAACATATTTATTTTTTAAGTATTGTGTCGTACAGTGCGAGGAAAAAAATCTCTTAGAAAATTATGTTAAATGTTAAGTAATACCAAGCGCTCGTTCATAGACTATTTTACGTATATAAGAATGCTGATATTCCCTATTAGGGGTCGTCCACAAATTACGTCATCCTTTTTTCCGAACAATTTTATACCTCCCTCCCGCGTGTCAGCACATGTCTTATTTTTGTAAACCCTCCCCCACCCTCCCTTCGGTCATATTTTCATCCTGGCACGAAAAGGAAATGAACTTCTATTAACCAGGTATATCGAGGTAATAAATAAAAATAATGCCACCATAATTGGAAAACATTCCATTTATTGAAATATTTACATGTCTTTAATCCATGGTGAGGTAGCCCAAATATCCAAATCTTTAATTATTACAGACGTAATTTTTGAGGTTGCTTCAGGAAAGAACACGTCAGAAATATCATATTCGCTAGGTCACGAAAAAATCATCATCATCATCTTCAATAGATGACTGCAAGTCTATCTCTCCTTGTTTGCAGGTAATATTATCAACGACTGCAAGTGTTGTAGTAGGAGCATTCAAGTTAGAGGTATTGACATGAACTGCTTTGTGCAGTTTCATGCGCTTGACAGAAAAGAAAAAAAGACCACAGATTTGGCAAACACGTTTGTGCAAGTTTTCCTGCGCACTTGGACAATATGTATCATATGCCAGTATTCTAAACTTTTTACATGCAGTTGGTATAATTTTATGAGACAATTCAAGTGTTACAACAAATTTGGAAACTGGTCACTGATGAATGGGATTTGCCTGTGGAAGTGTTGTAATCAAACTGGTTTGTTTGTTATTTCAAATAATTTTAAGGTGTCTGCTTTTCTCTCTGGCTTGTCAGTTAATACTTCTTAAGAACATTGTTTAGCGTTGGATTAAGAGTTAAGAGTTTTGTTTCTCATCTTATGCGTTTATTCGTATACGTTTTTATTTACCCCAAAATTGGGAACAGTTATACATGTATAAATACGAGGGGAGATCAAAAAGTAATTTGCACTAACTCGCCGCAGGAGCGCGCTGTGTGTCGCAATCTTGGGCAAAGCGGAGAAAGGGACATTAACTGCGCAGACGTCGGATAGGACGGTTGCTGTCGTTTCCCGTCGTGTTTTGTGTGACTAGCGGGCTAAAAGCAATGGCGCGTCAACTGGATGTCAACTCCAAACTTGAGGTGCGAGCAGCAATCCGATTTCTGTGGGCCAAACGGGTGAATTGCACGGACATTCATCGTGAAATCACTGCTGTATATGGAAATTGAGCGCCGGTGTGATTTTGTTGCACGATAACGCAACACCTCACAAGGCCCGCCAAACGTTCGAATTGTTGCAGCGATTCAAGTGGGAGGTTTGGCAACATCCTCCATACAGTCCCGACTTAGCGCCATGCAACTTTCATCTTTTCGGTAAACTCAAAACGGAACTCGGTGGACAACGATTTCGAAACGATGAGGAGGTGAAAGCGGCTGTCACCGTGTGGTTACAAAACGCTGGAGGAGATTTCTATGCACCCGAAATCGAAAAGTTGGTTGATTGTTCGGATAAATGTTTAGGGTCTCTTGGGGACTATGTGGAAAAGTGAACCTACATTGTATGCTGCTATAGCCGTGTTGCTTTTGTATAGGTGGTATAATAAATGGCCACATCGTGGAAGTGCAGCTATGGACTTCGCACGTAGCCGACGAAGAAGACAGGCCGGGGCACTAAAAAGTCACATGACCAAAGTAGATCTAGCAACAATCCAATATTCATTGTTTCCATCTTGGATTTCAACAGTATGTTTTCGTTTGTTGGAAACAATGAAGATTGGATTGTTGCTGGATCTACTTTGGTCATGTGACTTTTTAATGCCCCGGCATGTCTTTTTAGTTGGCTTTGACTTCGCACGAGTGACGTAACAGTTAGCTCCGCCCCTTGGCAACGCGCCATCTTGGTTCCACACATGTCGTTGCTAAGCATTAGATATACTGATTCTGAGACTATAGTTCATCCAGGGAGAGTTGGAGTGGGCGGAGCCCAGGAAGTTCTGAACTGGCCAATCAGAGAAAAGTTTGATCATGCGACTGATCATTCCTGGTTTACAGGTCTTAATTGTGAAGCTTTTTTAACATTATTTTACTTTTTAGTGAAACTACGTTATACTGCAATTTAAATTTAAAAAAAAATAAGAATACACTTAAAGAAAACTTATTTCGTCATGTAACATAAATTTTATATGTTTAACTAATTTTATTTTTTTATTTTTATTTTGTTTATATCATGCATTTTATTTTTATTTTATTTAAAATTGCAAGCAATTGAAGCAATTAAATTGAAGTCAATATATCATTAATTTTTTATTCTTTAATAAATAACTTTCACTTCTTTTGCTATTTCTTTTAATGAATTAGAATTAAAAATGAATTGCAGGTAAATATTTATTTTCTACAAATATTTTAATAAAAACTTACAAACAAAGGTTCTGGCCTCTTTCGTTTATTTGCTGGCCATTAAAATGGCCTTTTAATGAATAAGTCTTGAAAAAGACTGTTTATTAAAAAAAATCCAAACTAGGGAGATTGCGGGAGAACGTTAATGTCATCCCACTCTTCATCGCTGCTGCTACCCTTGCCGTTCACGTGGATTTATTAGCGACTCCACTTGCTCCTCAATTAAACAATCGGTTTCCCAATATTTTTGTTCTATCCGAATAACGGGTTCAGCTGCCTTTTTCCAATTTTCAGGAGTGAACTGACTCCTTCATTCGCCGTTTTCGTCAACTGTTCAACATCTGCGAGCTTGAACGTGGTGGTGGTTTTTTTTTCTCACAAACTGTTTCACTTGTGCCCAGATTAATTCGATGGGGTCAAAATCGCAGTGATAGGGTGGTAGTCTGATCACTAAATGTCCGGTATCTGTAATCAACTCGTCAATAAGGTAGCGCTTTTCTGATTTATTTAGCTTTATCATATCATATAGTTCATCGTTACCAGACGGAATAAAGCGCCCACCATGTGCTTCGCCGCTGTCCTCCCCGTCGTAATGCCACTGGCGTTCTCGGCCATGATGCGCATTTACCCACGTTTCATCTAAGTACACAAATGTACGCGATGGATCCCTACGTAGCACTTGTATCTGTCGTAAATACCGGTATCGTTGAGCTTCTACATCTGTACGTTCAATATAAAGCTTTCGATTGTCGATTTTTCCGTATTTCATACGCAGTTTTTCATGCATGATGACGGCGAAGGAGGATCTTGAACCACGGTATCCAGTCCTCTCTTTAAGCTTCGTGAAAACATTTGTAATTGTAGGATAATCTCCTTCTCCGTATATTTCAGCAACACATGCCCGTGCAACAGAAAGTTCAAATTCATACAAGTTTTTAACTTTGACTCTCTTCTTCCCAGGCGTCGAAAAAGGCGAAGGGTTTGGCGCGCTTGCTTGCGTCTCCGAATTAGGCCTATAGTTACATCCTGAACGATTCTTCGAACGGATGTTGCCGATACTTGTGTTGCTTTAGATGTTTCTTCTATTAAAGCAGAAGTGCTTTTATCAGGATCCTTATCTCTGAAATAGGAAAATACATTCCACACAATCTCTCTAGTTTGACTGTGAAGAGTTCGTCCTCGAATTCCAACGGTGTTGTAGATGAACCAGCCATCATGATCGCTGATCACTGCACGTTGTTAACGTGTTGACGCCCGCGTAGATAATGAAGAAACCCCCATAATTCCTTGCGCGTCGATAGCCTGACATAATTAATCGATATCAACACTAAGCCACGCCTACTCCAACTCTCGTTGGATGAACTATAGTTTGGCTACATAAGCGATCAGAATGTCTGCAATAAAACCATATTTTATTGCTACGTTTTTTATGACGACCCAAAATTAATTTCAAAAGGAGAAAATGATTAAAACTCTTCCTAGCAACGGCTATGTGGAACCAAGATGGCGAACCACTAAGGAAGTGACGTCTCTTCGTACGAAGTCCATAGTGCGTAGAAGAAATAGAGTGTCAATTTCAATTGCCGCTGATTTCGCTTCATGATGACTGATGACATCGCCAGATGGCATGACTATCTAATGCGCCGACAATTACTCTATAAGGCATTGCATTCAATATAAGTTTAAGACCATTAACGCTTTATTAAATACTTGTTTAATAAAATAAAATAAGTTTGTAAACTTGAAATAATATGCAGATAAACCTAATTAAATGAATTTCAAAGCAGTATTCGTTTTATTTATTATTTAATCGAATAGCTGTTGTTACAAAAAGTTAAGCGCAGAAGATAATTATATGGAAAAGTGTAATAATTTTATAAATTGAAATGTTCTTTTTATATTTTACAATTTTTCATAATTTATAATTATGTTTTCTGTGATTTTATAAGTTATGTTTTTACAGTAATATTGTTAATTCCTCATTTTGTTCTTAACTCTATTTACGATCTAATTATCTTTTTTATATATAAAAATTCAGGTTCAAGGTGCGTCTGTAAATATTCTAAAAACTTTTGAACCACTTATCCAATTGAGCTCATATTTGCACCACATGCTCGTTAGGTGTAGAGTAAGGTTTACATGTCCCCAAATTGAGGGGGGAGAGGTAAAAATCATATATCTTGGTTTATGTTTGTTTGTTTACTCAAGAGATGGCGCCAGGGTTTCTTTATCTTTTTTTAATATAGACCTTTCCTTTGAAACCGAAACTGGAGTAACTACGCAGAAGCAGGGCAGCAAAAAAGCTTCCGTTTTCCTCCGGATATGTAGTAGTGTTTGCACATTTCAAGGCAGGAAACGGAAGTTTTTTTCGGTCCTGCTTCTGCGCAGTTACTCTAGTTTCGGTTTCAAGGGAAAGATCGTAAATGTATTAAAACTTTTGAACCATTTATCCTTTGAGCTCATATTTGCACCAGATGTTCGTTAGGTTCAGGGTCAGGTTTACATGTGCCGAGTGAAAGGGGAAAAGGGTAAAAATAATCTTTTGCTTGATCTGTCTGTCTGACACAGAGATCCTTAATACTAACGAGATATGACATTAACATATTTTCCGTTGTTGCCTTTGTAATTCCGTGATAGCAGTGGCCTCTGGGGTAGTAGGATGAAGCAAATGTATAGTTCAGATATCGTTTCCTGCGAGCATCGCGAGCGTAGCCCACGAGAAAGACTACGATCATTGAAATAAAGAATTGAATTAATAAAGAAAATATTGAAAATTTATTCGTGTTATTGTTATAGATTAAATAAGAAAGCCTTCTATCTTAGGAAATAAAATAGATACATTTAATAAATAAATTAATATAATACAATAAGAAATTAACAATATTTAAGAATAAATATTAATAAATAATAAATAAATGAATAAAGTGCAATTAAAAATTAATTAATACACAATATTTACAAGCATATTCATTTTAGAAACGGAAGTGTAATTATATAATACGTACACCTTACAGAGAAATAATAAAATTAATGATGAAATTATTTTATAAACTTAAAATTATATGGAGTTATTATTTCTTATAGTTTTTTATTATCTTTCTTTCTCTAAAGTCTGAAGTGGTACACGAGACGGAACTGACAATAATTGTTCACTCTGCTTTGTTTACATGCCTCAGGTAAACAAAGCAGACTTTTTGATTTCAGTTTAGATCATGTTCCAAGCAAGGAAAAGTATTCTCCAATGATCCTAATAGTTATATTTATAACTCTGTATTCTGTGAACTCTGCATTTTGTAAGATTTCTAAGGTAAATGGAATGGTGCTCAAATGTAAAAAATACACTATACATCATTTTTGCTCTGAGTAAGAATAAAGTAAGCCTAATCTAATGGTCATATCATCAATGCTTTTGTAGTTATACCAATTCCTTTTTGTTATCACTCGACAGAAGTGGATATACCGGTGCATGAATTTGTATTGCCTTCGCACTTTCAACGTATACGGTTCTGATCTTCAAAACAGAAATTTCACAGGAATATCAGAAATATCAACCCATACACACGTGCGTACAAGATGATGAAGGATGTCAGGAAACGTTTAAATGTCGATAATACAGCGCGATCACAGAAGATATAATTTGCCAACTGTCAATGCGGGAGCAGCAGTGTTTGAAGCCGAAGATGGATAACCAATATCCATTTAAGCGAGATCTATGCACGGGGAACAACTTAAAACACATGTCGATTTGGAGTCCGAACTGTGATCCAATGATCCGTTTCTATGTCTTCTGGAGAAGAAGCCTGGAAGATAAAATTCAGGAGCATTGAAGGGACGAAATTCAGCATGTTAGCCTTCTATTCCTACAAACTGTACGAAAGGCCAGGACTGTTTAATCCGGTGTTGCAGGTGGGAAAACTCACTCCGGTGTTGCAGGTGGGAGAACGCGTATACATTATTGTGGACGCGTTTTAAAAGTTGAAGGAGGCCGGCTAAAATCAGACGACTTTGAGAGTGGAGGCTTACCATTTGGCTTAATGGATTATTCAAAATCAGGCTGTTCAAAACTTAAATTTGAAAGCAGGAAAGGCCTGTGTTCTACCTACGTCATTTACCGGGAGCAAATGTGCATTGCAGCAAGACTACCAGGATCTCTTCATCACATTTACATGTAATCCAAATTGGACTGAAATAACAAAACAGCTGGCTCCGTACTAAACTTCGGTGCATAGATCCGACATCGTCGCGACAGTCTTTGGTTAAGATTGAGGGCATTTATCGACGACCTGACTAAAAACTAGGTGAAAATAAGTAAAGAATGATCTAAAGAGGATTTTTTCCCACGCCAAACCTCAGATGTTTAAATAATTGATGAAAATAGGAAAGAAAATTCCACAGCCATTGGCGCAATTGGTTGGCGCTTCTGCACGCTGAGTAGAAGGTTCCTGGTTCGAACCCAGGCTGTGGAATTTTCTTTCATATTTTCATCAATTATAAAACCTCGGTGCTGGCGAAGGTGGTGACATGGATGAACCTCAGTGAGGTAATGAATTAGTTAAGACAAACCAATATAAAATAGAATGATTCTCAAAGGCAATTATTTGAATGCATCCATTTCTTCCAAGAATACCTATAATCTTCAAAACATAAATTTCACAGGCTGTAAGCCTGCTTGCCTTGCCTCTAGTTTAATGGAGGTTATGTTGTTGTCGAGCTGTTGTGTGTTGATAAAATGAGTCCCTTGTCGATATATTGTGATAATGAGGTCAATAATGGGAGAAGCTGTAACAATTGCGGCTGATGCTGAGCGTATCTGGCCGTTGTTGTTATAGCTTTTCCTGGAATTCGCTCCCAATAATGTAAAAAAAAACGTTGCTCCTTTGTTAAAGGAATCACGGCGCCAGCGAGCGTTGCCATATCTAAAAAATGGAACGCGCCTCGTTGTTCCTTGTTACCGAATGATCAACTAAGTTAAGAAAATCATCGATGGATGTTATCTATGTGCGGTGAGATTGTTCCATTTATCCCTTCTCTGATTAACTGATTAAAGTGAAATAGAGGTCGTATGGAATTAGTCTGATTCCACGGATTTTGCGTTTTGCGCTTCATGTATCCGAAACGATTGGAAGTCACATGACCTGCGTCGTCTCTGCTAGTACGAAGAAAAACTAACTGTTTTAGTTGTTCGCACGAGTTGGTGGTCAATTTTTAGCCAACTAGAGAGACTTAGTTACGGTTTTGTAACCTTAGAGACATGCTAATATTACATAAAATCTTCTCAACGTCAATATAAAGGAGTCTGCAGTCAAATCCGAAACGAGTTCTAGGTGAATCGCTCGCGTGGCAAAACACACAAAAAGACAAACATAGCAGTTGAAGATTTTAGCTCCACGACCCTTCTTAGTCTTCAACAGGAAGGGGCCAGGATAATCTACACCTGTAGTGAAAAAAGAAAATGTGGCTTTGACACGATGGTGGGGAAGATCACCTATAATAGGTTGGATGGTACGAGAGGAGCAGTGGAAGCACTTGACGCAGCGATGGACGACTCGTCTGCAAAAATTTTTTCCATCTGTTATCCAGCATCTTTCCCTTAAAGAGGACAGTAGAGGCTGTGGGCTAGCATGAAGGAGTCGAAGATGCTCTGCTTCCACAAAGCTCAGAAAATGGATGCTTGTCCGAGAGAAGCACAGGATGTTTCTTGGCAGGAGCGAAATTTGAATTACGTAGTCTTCCTCCCACACGTATGAGTCCTTGGGAATCTAGTAAAGGCGAGAGATTACGCAGCTTTGAACGAAGGTCATTGCAGGGAGATGTCAGGCTTAGCAGCTCCTCAGAGAACGATTCAGTCAGTGCCACCTTAACGAGGCATAGAAACGGTTCTGACGAGCTTATGGGGTTATAAGAGCCAGAAACTTCTGCGTTGAGGCAATTGTTCTTGAATCGCAGGATCCAAGCAATAATGCGCAAAAGACGTGAAGCAGAGGAGTAGGCAGCGAAAGGAAAGGAGTTAGACACAGCGAGATTTGCTGCCGGAATAGGACGCTTGACTTCAGGCAAAGAGGTTGGATCAGGAACATCGAGACAAGCAGACGAAGGCCAACATTCCTCTTCATGACGCAACCATTCAGGTCCATTTGACCACATAGTGGAACTCATCAATTCAGTAGGGGGCAACACCTCTGGATAGAAGATCTGCAGGATTGGAAATACAGGGAACATGATGCCAGGAAGCATGCTCAGTTAGATGCTGAATCTGAGAAATGCGGTTAGCCACGAATGTAAGGAGGCGGGATGGGTTCATCCTTAGCCAGCTGAAAACGATTGTCGAATCAGTCCATAACACATAATGATCAAAGTCAATGTTCATTACGCTTTTAAAAATGGTGCACTAAACTAGCAAGAGTCAAGGCTCCACAAAGCTCTAACCTCGGGATTGTGATCGTCTTTATAGGAGCCACTTTGGCTTTAGAGCAAAGGAGATTGGAATAAATGGTACCATCACGGTGGGTAGATCGCACATATATCCAAGCTCCGTAAGCTTTGGAAGAAGCATCAGAAAAGGCATGAAGCTCAATGCGTGAAGGTTGATCACAAATAATTCTTCGAGGGAATTTTATCTCATCGAGAACAGAAATGTCTGATTGGAATTTCAACCATTGGCCATGGAAAGGCTGAGGAATAACATCATCCCAATAGAGGTGTTCGAGCCACAGAGATTGCAACAATATCTTGGCAGAAATAGTATAGGGGCTCAAAAGTCCAAGAGGGTCATAAATCTGTGAAATACGAGAGAGCACTGTGCGCTTAGTAACTTTCAGATGAGGAGCAGGGGTGATGGAAAATTTCAGCTCGTCTTCATCAGGAACCCAAAGTAGACCAAAAGTCTTTGTGTACTCGTGAGAGCCGATATCCACGATCAAAGGATGTACTTCTGCAGTGGGGAAGTTCTTGAGAATATTCGGTTCATTAGAAACCCATTTTCTAAGATTGAAACAACCAGTATTTAGAACAGCAGACAGAGCATTGCAGAGGTGGGAAGCTTCAGCTTCAGTATCACAACCTGACAAAACATCGTCAATGTAAAAATTCTCTTTTATAATGCGAGCGACAGCAGGCTGAGTGTTAGCACATTCATTCCCCAACTCAAACAAGCAGTGAATGGCGAGAAAGCTTGCAGCAGCAGTGCCATATGTAACTGTATTCAAGTTATAAATCTTGATAGGCATTGTAGGATCAGGTCTCCAGAGAATTCGCTGTAATGAACGCTGTGAAGGGTTAATCAGCACCTGTCTGTACATCTTCTCAATGTCTACGGAGAAGGCAAACACATGTTTTCGAAATCTAAGTAGTATGCTGATTAAATCTTGCTGAATTGTAGGACCAACTCGTTGAATAGAATTAAGTGATAGTCCAGTCGTGGAAGGAGCAGAACCATTGAATACTACTCGCAGTTTCGTGGTCAAACTGTCTTTCTTAATCACGTCGTGATGTGGAAGAAAGAACGAGGTCTCAGAAGGATCTGGTTCACAGGGAGACATATGTCCCAAATCTTCATATTCAGACATAAAATTGGTGTATTGCAACAAAAGAGATCCATTGTAAGAAAAACGTCTTTCCAGGTTAAAGAGACTCTTTTCTGCTGAAGGATAAGAATCACCTAATAGATCAGGAGATTGGCACAGGGGAGTGAAACGATAAATCTTCCGTCACTGTCATAGGTAGTAGTCTCTTCGAAAATAGCTTCACATTCATCCTCTGGAGGAGAAGAGGGCGAGGGAGGAATCTCTTCGATTTCCCAAAATCTTTGTAACTGTTGTTGAACGTCAGCTATGTTTTGAGTGAAATTGCACGTAGTAGTCTTTTGAGGGAGATCATAATCATAAGGACCGGAGACAATCCATCCGAAATGAGAAGCGTGCAAGGATGGACCCCTTTCATCCAAAGAGAGCCGTTGTCCTTGAACGACCTGCCAAAAACAGCTAACTCCCAACAACAAGTCAATGCGACCAGGTATGTTGAACGTGGGATCAGCCAGCATCACGCCAGGAGGAATGTTCACATGTGAGGAATCAATAGACTTACAAGGCAGAAGACCAGTGATCTGAGGCACAACCAAGCACTGCACCTTGAGAGTAAAATTGGAGGAGCATGATTGCAGAAAAATTTCACAACGAGAACGAATAGTAGCACCAGTAGTAGTACCAGTAACACCTTACTTGCATCTTGATCGGAGATACAGGCAGTTGAAGTATCTTGCACAGGGACATAGTTATGAACGACGACATGGAGGCAGAATCCAAAAGGCTTCTAGCATGGTGTGGAAGACCTTGCGAGTCAATCACTTTGACAACTGTAGTAGATAGCAGTGCCTGTAAGGGATAAATTTTATTATGAGAGAATAAAATTTTATTTCCACCATACAGAAGTACTGAGATGAAAGAATGAATAATTGAAATAGCAGAGATTTTAATAAATTGAACTTTGTTAAATACAATTCAATTATAACTGAATAACTATTCAACAATACTCTAAATCAGAGATAAGTGTAATTAAATAGTAAATAAACTGGTAATATCATGAAATACATCATAGTAGAATTTAAGACAAATGACGTCAACCCAAATGGACGGCGACAAACTTCCAAAAAAAGCATCTTCTTAGGACGCCACATGGAAATAACGCAGTGGAAAATTAAATGTTCTCCGATGCAGTAAACACAGGTATGACAACGCTGAATTGGCAACTAGTAGTGTCATCGACCCTTCCGTCCGACGAGACGTTCCTCCTGGTCATAAAATAAACAAGCAATTAGTTGCAAATAAATAAATGTACTATATGTCTAGCTTTAAATTCACACTAGGTCGGAGCAATCTAATGTGAGTCCGTAATAAATAAATGCACGTAGGCACACAATCATAAGATAAAGGTCAATGCTCTCCGATCGAATACTTTGCTCTGAATGAATGAAGAAGCGAAAGATCGCCGACACACACAGAGACTAAAAAGCGAAACTTTCTTATTCCAATATTAGCATAAGAGAGCTTAAGCCACAATACGCAATAATTTGGCTTACCCCACAATTTCAATATCCATACACATTAAAGGACTAGCAAAAACAGCCTAAAAGTTCTAAGTCCGAAATGAGTTTCATTCTGGATACAAGTTGCAATAATTCAAAGCACAAGCTGAATCCTAAAGCGCAATAGCTTTTTAATAATCACAAATTCTCCGAGCGCAAAAGCTCCACAATTTGCACAGTTTAAATCTTCATAAAGATTCCCAAGGCAGACGCCGGTGAAATTATTTTATACTCTAAACTGGCCGCACAAATATTTGCTTTACGAGAACCAGAAAAAGTAAAATCATTAGTTTTCTCGGTCGAATCAGTGAAGCGTGTATCGCCCTTTTCTAACTTGGACGAAACCACTTAGTCCGTACGGGAAGAAGCCTTTGTCTCGGCGTAATTCAAATTCCCGACGAAATTCACAATTAGCAATTTCAATTTGACACCAAATATCTATTTGCAGGCTCGTTAGGGCATATATATAAGAAGGGGAAACACTTACGTGAATTTGTGAGGCATTTAACAACGTTTCTCGCTGAGACGCATTTTCCTGCTTTCCCACGGAATTCGACTGTGAGCCACACCGACTTCTCTCACTTGCTGTATCGCTTTCTGGAACTTCTACTACACAGGCAACATTACGAGAATCTGGCAACTTCATTTCTGAGCTCTCCAGTCCTGCCTCCTGTAAAACTTCACTCTTCCATCCATAGCTCCTAATGCTGTCTCGATTTCCACTTAATGACCTGTTTGTTCCTCCTCTTTTTCTCTTTCCACTTCATCTTTGCTTCGCTCCTATTGGTTGCTTTCCTGTTACGTCGTACTTCGTAATTCCCGTCACCTCCTCGCTTGAATATGATTGTATTTTGTTTACATTTCGAAGTACGGCGTAACAGTGCCCCTTGCGCCAGCGGGGTTATAGAGAAAAGAGAGGGGCGTGCATCGTCATCATGAGAAGGTTGGTCGTTGCGAGGTTCATCAGAGTTCTGGTGCAGAAGAGTATAGTGTCTCGCACGACAGACTTTACAATTGTGCTTAGACTTACAATTTTTGACATGGTGGCCTTTAGCAAGGCAGTTAAAACACAGTCTTTCATTTTTTACTTTAGTAGTACGATCAGCCGTGGACAGCTGTTTGAAAGTAGGGCATGAATACAAGGGGTGATCACTTTCACAAACCACACAAACACAAGAAGTGGTAAGAAACGACTTGGCAACAGCACGAGAATTGGACGATTTGGCATTTCTCTGCTCCAGGGTTTCTAACAGAGAGGAACGAAGCTCTAAAATTTTTAGCAAATCTTCGCACATAGGAGGAGTTGAAGAGGTAGATTTCTCCTCGAATTTTTTCAGTGTAGCTGGGTACAATTTAGAACTTAAAAGATGTACAAGCAGGGCATCACGTTGAAGTTCTTTCTCAAGCAAAGAATCAAGAGAGCATAAATCCTTGCGAATTCCGTCAATCAAAATTCTTAAGAGCACTTGAAGACTCCTTGGTGATTGTTTCAGAGGTGAACAAAGACTTAATGTGATTATGTACAAGGATCTTTTTGTTATTATATCTGTCACTGAGTGTGTTCCAAGCAATGGAGTAATTAGCAGTGGTGAGTGACAGATTCTTGATGCATTCAGCTGCTTTGCCTGTGAGGACAGAACGAAGATAGTGAAACTTCTGAACTGGACTGAGTGATTCACTCTCGTGTATTAGGCTTAGAAACAGATCACGGAAATTAAGCCATCCAGAAAAATGTCCGTTGAATTGAGGCAAACTAATCAATGGCAATTTAATAGGACTGACAGTCGATGAGTCATGGCTTGGAGTAGGAAGAACTGGAGAGCTTTCATTGTTAGAAACAGAAATGTTGGTCACGCTAGGAGCATTCGATTCTAATAGAAGATTAGCGATTGCGATTAATTGAAAATAACGGGATTCGAATTCTGCAATTTGTTCTTCACCATCCGCATCATCAGTGTGGGTGTCAATTTCTAACTGCACATCCGTGAACGACGAAAGGAAAGTCTTAACATGGAGGAAACAATCACAGGAAGTTGAGCAGGAGGGGGTTGATCAGTTTGAACAGTACGCAAATAACTATCAAAACGAGTTAGCTGAGCTGTACGTTTTTTCTTTAGATCCATTGTCATAAAGAACACAGTCACAAACTAGAGTAAAAGTACGCAATTAAAATCGAAAGTTCACACAAAACAAAATGGCGGATTGAAGCGTACTCGACGATGCAGAACAAAGACTTGCGTCTGGAGAAAGGAAATGATCCGCTTGTTGATTGGTCGAGAGAAACATCACTCGCTCCATCGAAACCATGGAGTGGAAGCAGCGAGTGATTTGCACGAGATTTATTGCTGCACAAAAAAGTTCTCGAACATATTAATTTGAAGAGACATTGCGCTTTATCTACTGAAAAAGAGAATTATAAATATGACTTGTGTTCAGATTCCCCCAAGCCAGCTTCGTTTTCATCACCATGCACTAAACAATGTCAGTTTATTGTGACATTATCTACATGCGTTTCCTTGAAAAATGCTTCATAAGCTGAGGTATTTTAAAAAATAAATTGGAATGACACATTCGTAAAGGCTTCCCTGTTTGTCATGAAAAGGGGAAAAAATTCTATTTGGGTGGGATGAGGTGAGGAGGGGAGGGAGGACGTTAAAACCTTATATTCTCAAAATAACTCTAGAATGGCTCACAGCCAAACACTTTCCATAAAAAATATTGAGAGGAGTCAATACTTGAATTGTTTGCTGGAATGAATGCTATAGTCATTTCTTTATTTTTAGAAGGCTTAACCAACATTCCTAAAAAATAGGTCTGTTTAAGTTGCTCTTGTATGTATTTATTTTTACAATGAAAAAAAAATGAATTTTTGTTTTTGCTTGGGGGGAATGAGGATCAATTAATATCTCCAAAATGGCTCATCATTGGTTGGCAAACAAACTATTTAAAAAATTATTCGAATTTATGAACTTTAATTTGTTTGTATGAATGCTGTAGCCATTTCTTCATTTTAAGAAAAAAGTTAATATCCCTAAAAAGGTTGATCAATTGTCATAAAAATACATCAGAGGCACAGTTTAAGATACCCTCTAATTATGTATAGATTTTATTTGGTTCTGCTATTTGCATTTTCAGAGGAGTTAGCTGCACAAACTTGTCTACATACATACGAACATACTGTACATAGGGACGGATTTTTTTTTCAAAATTTCAACATATCTTCTTGGAGTCGAATTCCATAAAAAAAAGTTTTGATTTGGGGAAACGAACACATAGGCCACCTTTGGTCGGCCAATAATGAAATTAAACAATAGAAGAAAACTTATTAAATGGAAATACGCAAGAGCATTTTCTGAACATGGATTTTCATAAGACCAAATTATTACAAATATTGCAGAAAACTACAGAGACGCCTACAACTATTGTAAAAACGTAGAAATTCTACAGTATATAGTATTGATAATAAAATGTACTTAATTTATAGCCTGTGTTAGTTTTTATTTTATTGCATTTTTATGAATTTATACGGCTTCATATTTAATATTATCCTCAAATATTGGCTTTATACTTCATTATTATTATGAAGATTGATTATGATTATTTATTATTAATACTTTGTTCGAGGCCATTAATTATTACAGCAGTTTTATTAATTGTAATAAATTATAATTGTATCTTTTCCAATTGTGTATCATTAATTGTAAAACCTGCGATAAGATTACATGTAATAAACTGCAAAAGAGCCAATATTGAGAGCGATACGAGCAGAGCAGAATGAGTAAATATGCTTGCGGAGGGTGGAGGGGGGTGGAGGCATCCATAGTATCGATTCGAGACACATTACCACATGAGATGTAGTATATTTAAAGGAGATGTGCCATTTCTTGAATTGCAGATTGTCGGCGTTATTCATAATATTCATCCTATCTCATATTATTTGCTCGATGCGAAGATAGAAGCGCTTAACGTGTGGCATTTCTCTACGATGCGATGCGAGCTCGCCATGAGTGTGCACGAAAATGTAAATCCACCTATGTGGGTGCATTTCGGTGAAAATCATGAACGTTTCGCAAAAAGTGTGCTCGAAAGTGTAAATCCACCCATTTGGGTGACTTTCAGTGAAAATCAGGAAAGTTTTGCAAAAAGTGTAATCATTTTCATATAGCACGCCGAAATCGATCATTACACAGTAGATTTCAATGTCAGTTTAAATGATATACAGATTTCAATTATTCTATTATACCTGTTGGCTCTTTAATGGTACATGTACTGTAACTCTCTTCGACGACGGAGAGACTAACGTAATTTCTCGACCAATCAACAAGCGGATCATTTCCTTTCTCCAGATGCAAGTGAACAAAGAGAAGCGAGGAACACTGAGAAACAAAAAGCCTACTTACAGGTTTGCTGAGTAAACACGACCTGCGGATGATTGCTGTAGTTGCACAACAGCTGACATGAAGACTAGGGGCTACAGATGCCGACAAACAACATGAATGCTCGGAGAAACGCTTGAGTTCGGCTCTGGGAACAATGACATTTACGTACGCACGTGGCCAGTAGCAATAACGAAGGAGAAAAGCTCTTGCAAATCCTCTGCCGACAGCTCGACTTAGATCCGGCTCGAAGGAACAAAATGTTAAGGAGAAAAGTTCATGTGGATCTGGATTTCGTTGTTAAAACAAGAACTGACTGACAACGTGGAGTAAATTCATGTAACAGTTTTATTCAGGTGGGATAAGAGAGAATGTGCTCTGTGCGCTACACTAGCTGATCTCCAATCAAGGCCAAGGAGAGTGAGAGCCAAATCAAGTAACAGAAAAGAATGATGCGCACTCTGGCGTTGAACAAGTAAAACAAAGACAAAAACTCCTTAACACAATTGTATTAAAAAGTGGATAGGATCGCTTATACCGAGTCGGTGTGGTAATTCAAGGACAGCTGGTAGACATGCTAGTAGACACAGGATCTCAGGTGTCATTCCTGGATATTGAGCTGTGTCACCAGCTGCCCCAGCACTCATACATGACGTTGACACCATGGTACGGGGCGTAAATGGCGGATGTATGCATATCAAGCAGGAAGCCACGCTCGACATTAAAATTCGCGGTCGAGTTTTGCCCAAGTGTGACTTCCTGCTGCACTCTTTTGAGGACAGACTCTATGATGGGATCTTGGGGACAGACATTCTGGATGGGGTGTCATTTATTTGCTCATCAGTAGCGGTTGAGGGTGAAGAAAAGGTAACCTCGGACGCGGAAAATTGTGCGCTGGAGAACCCAAGGGTCCAAGAGACGAAGGGTAAGGGTATTGTTAGTGACTGTGTGGCCGACGCCGGATGTCCCATGCCCGCCGGATGTCCCATGCCCGACGATTGTGCCTAATGACCATGTGATGGTGTCATGCAATGGGGTCATGTGGGAAGCGTGTTTCGGACCGTTTAAGGTAATACAATTGCTGCCCGATGACAGGGTCAAAATAAAAGGAGTCAGGTTTCATGATCTACAAGTGGTCTGCAGAAACAGAGTTCGTTTGGCTGAACGACAGAGGTATGTTAAAGATGAGCCCCTGGATCGAGGGCTAGACATGAGGGATGTGGCCATAGGTGCAGAGATCGAGAAGGCCAGTATGGTGATGGTGGACGTAGATATAGAGTACAAGTGTGAGCACATGGTGTCGGTGGCTGTCCAAACTGAAAAGGAGTGGGAGATAAAAATGGTTGTCCAGGAACCGGTAACGACGACGGCCCCGTATCCATCGATCAGTCGTAAGAGCGAGAGGGTTAGCGGGCCCAAGGCTCAGGGTAGTTCAGTTCGAACGGAGGCACGCCAAAGGCGTGGTGCATGTGCGGTGTTCAAGGAGGGTGGTTCCAAGGTGAGAGAACTACAGGGTCAAGGGAAAGGTGGGAATTCAGAGAAACCTGCCTGGTTAATTAATCCGTTCAAGGACCTGTCACGCATGACTGAGGGTTGTGTGTTAGCGGAGTAAACATAGTCTTGGTGGAGTAAGGTTTGAGTGTTAAGGGAGTAGTTGTCAAATGAAAGACCTTGGTTCTTTTGTTTTTTTTTTTTGGTGGGGCCGCGACCGTGACCACCGAGAGAGAAGGCCTCCGCAATGAAACTGAGTACATTGTTACATAATCATAGATAGTGCAAATTCAGGGCTTATTATTGGTAGAAATGCGAATAACAATGCACTATCTATGTGATGCAACAATGTATTCAGTTTCTTTGCGGAGGCCTGCTCTCTCGGTGGTCACGGTGTGACTGAGTCACTGTTTGTTTGTTTTTTTTATTGTTTTTTAAGTTGAGGTGTTCCTGTGTTTATGTGGTTGTAGTGGTATGGTGGTCAATGCGCTTGTACGGGTCATTTCGTTGTAGAGGTGCGTAGTTGAGTTGGGTAGGTAAAATGGTTTGTTTGTGTGTTATTTAATGAAGGTTACTTAATGAAGGTATGTTGTTGTCGATCTGTTGTGTGTTGATAATGAGGTTAATAATGGGAGAAGCTGTAACAATTGCGGCTGATGCTGAGCGTATCTGGCCGTTGTTGGTATAGTTTTTCCTAGAATTCGCTCCCAATAATGTAAAAAAAAAGCCTTGCTCCTTTGTTAAGAGAGAGCGTGTGCGATTGTCATGCTGTTTGGCCGACACGCTGAGTTCGATGCCAGGGAGTATTTTTTTTTTGTAAAAGCAAATACTAATATGGAGAAAACGGTATTCAACCGCTTTATATTTCTACGAGGATTTATGAAGAGTGATTTTTGCTGTAAGGACAGCCCATAAGGGAATCACGACGCCAGCGAGCGTTGCCATATCTAAAAAAAATGGAACGCGCCTCGTTGTTCCTTGTTACCGAATGATCAACTAAGTTATGAAAGTCATCGATGGATGTTATCTATGTGCGGTGAGATTGTTCCATTTATCCCTCTGATTAACTGATTAAAGTGAAATAGATGTCGTATGGAATTAGTCTGATCCCACGGATTTTGCGTTTTGCGCTTCATTTTATCCGAAACTGCCGTTTCAACTGCTTCTGTTTATTGCCATTCGTTTATCACCGAAATTATGAGTTACGCAGATGACAACTTTTTGTTTACCACCTATTCCACTGAAACCCATGATGAAACTATGGGCCTTCTAACCCAGGATTTGGAATTCCTTTCAAATTGGTACAATAAGAGAGGACTCAGTCTTAATGTTCAGAAAACAAAGATTATGTTCGGACCGAGTATTCTTTGTGATTGCATAACTATAAAGATCCTCGGAATTTTGTTTGATTCCAGCCTTAAGTTTAATGAATTTGTCGATCAGTTGATTATTATGTTACACCGTAAAATATATTTGACTAAAAGGTTACGGACAATCCTGAGTAAGAAACAACTAGTGCAGTTTTTAAAAGCTGTAATTGTGAAAAAACTTGAGTATATCGCCATTTTTTGGGCTTCGTCTACAAGTATTAATCTAAATCGGCTGTCTGTCACCTATAACCGAGTAATTAGGACTGCTTTTAAAATGAACAGATTGGAATCGGTTACGTTGATGTGTTCTAGACATGAACTTCTTACTGTACCGACTATAGGCTCTGAATTGTCAGAGGCTCTGAGGAATAATATCCATCCCGCTAGTTGTGTTAGAGAGTGGTTCAGCTTGGGTGATAACATACGAAAAACTCGCCGTTACCGTTTCGTTATACCTAATATAATTTTTATCATTTAAGGAAAAAAAGTTTTCCGTTTAATGCCATCTTGGTTTGGAATGATTTACCATATGATATCCGGTCTTCAGTGTTTATGTGTCAGGCTGTGAATTGCACCATTAGTTGTTTTCATTTTAATCGCCGTGTATGCAATTATTTTATCGAAACTCAAGCTTAGGGTTCTAGCTTATGTTTAACCGTAGTTTTGTTCATTGTTGAGTGTTTAATTGCGACATATTTCTGTTCGTTGTGGATAATTTTGGATTTGTGTATTTGACGTGGCCCCTCTTTGTTAGATTCGGCATCTATTTCTTTGTTACTCTAAGTGAGTGCTCCAGAAATAATAATAATAATAATAATAATAATAATAATAATAATAATAATAATAATAATAATAA
>JAHWFO010001864.1:1741091-1751879 GCA_023313115.1 Rhysida immarginata | reverse complement strand
AATAATAATAATAATAATAATAATAATAATAATAATAATAATAATAAACGATTGGAAGTCACATGACCTGCGTCGTCTCTGCTAGTACGAAGAAAAACGAACTGTTTTAGTTGTTCGCTGTTCGCACGAGTTGGTGGTCAATTTTTAACCAACTAGAGACACTTTGTTACGGTTTTGTAACCTTAGAGACATGCTAATATTACATATCATGTTATGGTTATTGGTATCCAATGCATTAAAGGTGTTACAAAGGGGACATGGGCATAAGTTGCTGCCGTTCTGGTTGTAATGCTTGCGAAGCAAAGTTCGCCTGCGCAGGGTGCAGGAAGCATATTTTTGGTGTGTTTGGACTGTTACAGGGGTTATGCTCTCCTCCGCTCCCCTTGTATGAGGGACCCAGTCTTAAAAGTCTCTAAACAGGGAAATAATTATTAAAGGGGAGCGTGGCGCTTTCCATGCTGTCCTGCACCTAAGGGCGTAATTTGCTAAGCGTGCCTATGTGCAACGCAGCGCTGCGGCAGAACTAATTTTGTGTGTTAGCCATGCAACGAGTTTAATTGACTAAAGCTGATTGCTGTACAATTGCGGATTGTTTAATATAGTGATAAAGTTTTCAAGTTGTTTACAAGTTACTATGTTTGATGATTATTTACATGGGGCCCCAATTATTTTCTGTAATTAATTTATATTTAGACATGCAAATTAAATATAGTTATCATAATTCTACCACACGCCTATTCTTTGACTAGTTGACCACCTCCCATTGCGAGTCATTAGGAAACCCCGCTCCTGGCGCGCGTGGGTGAGTATCTTCGTTGTTGGGGGTACCTTCGGTTGCCCCCCACCTACGCCTCAGGGCACAATGGCACTTGGTTTTCCTTAATGCTGTCTTCAAGTCTTGTACAGTTAACATCTCAGAAAATGGAAAGTCTCTCACCACCCTGAAGCTGGTACGGCATCAACCCAAGGATCCATGGAGCTCTGTATATTCTGATCTCCTAGATTAGTGTTTGGAAGGAATTCAGCAAGGAGATCAGAGAAATATAATTTTGCCCTTTCTATTATGGTTCCTGCTCGGAATATATGTCCATTGTTAGAGTTTCCGGGATATCACCTAGGGGCGAACACTCTATCCTCTGCAAAACGAATTTGGAAGGCATCTGAACTTCACTGACGAGTTTGACTACCCTTGATCAACGGAAATAATTCTCTGCCTGGCGTAGTCAAGGTGCCATCAGCTAGTTTCTTATTTGATTTTTATAGGGTCCGGGAATGCTCTTTGGTAAAAACTGTGTAAAACTTTAAAGTATTCTCTAAACGATGCACTATGCCACATTTTTCTGCTATTAGCGTGAAGGACCAGCTTCCCCACCAGCTGCGGAACTTCCGCTTACAATGAAGTTACCATTCTAGGGAAAAATCACTATTGTTTTTCCCCACCAAGTAGCAAAATCAATTTGGATGTATCTCCAATAAAGACACATTACCCTTTCACCAGCCTCGTTATCTAGGAAGGCCCCCCTTACAGTTCAAACATTGAAAGTAAGCCCCAATGACCCGAAAAGCCTGAGGGATGTACCGACACAGAATCAATAAATGGTATAAGAGAAGAGCTGCACAAAAACATGTCAATTCGACTGCTTGTCGTGGAGGAGTGATAAATAGACCCATCTACTGTAAGGTTACGAAAATTCCAAATATAGCTGAGTCCATGTTTATTATTAAATTCTGAACGATGTCCTTTCCTCGCAAGTCGCGGTGATCTATTCTGTCCATGGAGACTGTTTGTTGATAATATGAACTGATGAATCCTTTGGACGTTAATGATTCTCAATGTTGATTATAAGATAATAAATTGTTACTTAGCTTAATGTAGAGTGTCACGAATGATGATCGCTCACAGCGCTGTTATGAATATCTCCATTTTTAATAACTCACTCCCAAAAAAAACTAAAAGATGATACAGGCAAGAAGGAAAAAAGTGGATTGAGAAAAAGACAAAAACGAAATTTACAAAACAAAATCACATTATAGAAATTGCTGATTGAAATGAGCACAAATCGTTGCTAAATGAAAATGAGTAATAAAAATAAAAAATAATATTTCATTACATAAAACAGTCTAATAAAAATGAACACTTTTAGTCATAACATATCCTGCCCCCCCTTGAAACGAAGTTTCAAGAATGAATATGGGCAGTTATTCCTTTTGTTCGATTGGCAGTTTGCATATCTTTACCACAGGTCTTTTGAAAACACCTGTTGAAGTTTTTACAGATGCAACTCTAACAATACCATCGGTTCCAGGATGCAACTCTGTGATTCGGCCCATTGGCCATTTTCTTGGTGGGATATTATCTTCCTTTAAAATCACGAGGTCATTCACATGTAGTTTTTCCTTAGTTGTGTACCATTTGGGGCGTTGTTGCAGTGTACTTAAATATTCATGATGCCAACGTCGCCAAAAATGTTGAGCTAACTGTTGCACCATCTGCCATCGCTTGAGTCGGTTAACTGGCACATCTGTCAAATCTGGTTCCGGAATTGATTTCAAGGCATTTCCGATCAAGAAATGGCCTGGGGTCAGTGCCTCCAAATCATGTGGGTCACTAGACAATGGGCATAATGGTCTTGAATTTAAACACGCTTGAATGCAACCAAAAAGGTATCTGTGGATAGGTCTGTCGCCAATTCCAGGTGAATTGCCTTTGTGGCAAAACAAATGAAGAGTACGACGTATCCTTTATAAATTTTTCCTCCTCTACCTTTCATTGTCTTAATTGAGAAAGGGCCTCCCAAGTCAATTCCAACAGTAATGAATGGTCTCGTGAATGTTACATGACTCCGAGGTAAATTGCCCATTTGGGGAGTCATAACGGTTGCTCTATCTTGATAACATTTCAAACATTGATGGTTATACTGACGTACTATATTCCGTCCACCCATGATCCAAAATTTCTGACGAATCATGCTGAGCAATAAATCCGTGCCTGGGTGTAATAACAGTTTGTGATATTGATGTACAATCAACTTCACCAAGTGGTGACGTCTAGGAAGAAGCATGGGATGTCTCTGATCAAATTGAACATTGGCATGAGTAATCCGTCCTCCAACTCTAATTATACCATGGGTATCAATGAAAGGATTCAGCTTCTGGTAAGTCTTTGTAATCTTGCCCTTCTTCTCTAATGAATCGTACAACTCCTTGAACTCGGTACGTTGGACAATTTTTACCAAATAATTTAGTGCTTCTTGAATTTCCGTAATGCTGACATGCTGTTCTCTTGAACCTTCGTGTCTATTTTTTAGGCGATTGATAAACCGTCGAGAGTAAGCTACCACTCGAAGAAGACGACCAAGTGTTGAGTACCGGTTTATGAGATCATCTGCGAAGGAAGTCGAATGTGATATGATGATCGATTTCTTCTCTTCGAGTGTAGTTGATTCCGGTTTTTGAAGAGCTGGCCAAGTGTCTTCTGGATGAAGTAGAAATGATGGGCCTGTCCACCACTCCTCTCTGTTAATGAGGTCACGAGGCAAAGTTCCCCTTGAAGCTATATCAGCAGGATTAAGTTTAGTTGGGACATGTCGCCACTGCCGAGGTGGTACCAGAGACTGTATTTCGGAAACGCGATTAGCGACAAACGGTTTCCACTGCCTTGATTGATGACTAAGCCATGCTAGCACGATGGTAGAATCTGCCCATGCTGTGATGTTACTTACATTGATTGTAATTGAAGTTTGAATTGTTTTGACTAAGCGTGACAATAGCAGAGCTCCACAAAGTTCTAAGCGTGCCAATGAAATTTGTTTGAGTGGGGCTACTCTAGTTTTAGCACAAAAAAGACGAACGGTGATATGTCCATTAGCCTCGATGGATCTCACATAAATGCATGCTGCATATGCATTAATCGATGCATCACAGAATCCATGTAACTCAACAATTGCTCCTGCTATGAGAACATGACGAGGAATTTTAATTTCTTCCAGAAGCGGCAGCTGTGAATGCACATCTTGCCAACGCTGATACAAAGGCTCAGGAGGTTGATCGTCCCAATCGATCATTGCCAGCCACAATTGTTGCATGATTATTTTACAACAAAGTGTAACTGGAGAAATCCACCCGATGGGATCAAATAATCGAGCTATTGTAGATAAAATAGTTCGTTTTGATGAAACTGTTGATGAAGGAAGACTAACCTTGAATACAAATATGTCCACTGTCGGGTTCCATTGCAATCCTAATGTTTTCACTGTTGCTTTGTTATCAATGTTGAGGACTTCCTTGTCTGCTCTAAGATGATTTGGAAGTTGACTCAATAACATTTCTGAATTTGAGGACCATTTCAGAAGATTCATTCCACTCGAACTGAATATGCCTTGTAACTGGGTAACAATCCTTATTACTTGCTGTTCATCATCATTGCCTGAAAGTAGATCGTCTACATAGAAGTCCTTCTGAACGACAGTACTTGCCAAAGGATAATTTGATTGTTCGTCTAACGCTAATTGTTGTAAGCTACGGATCGCTAGAAATGGTGCAGATGCAGTGCCATAAGTTACTGTGTTAAGTCTGAACTCTTCAATTGGCTGTGCTGGATCTTGTCGCCACAAGATACGTTGAAAATCACGATCGTCGGGATGAATGTTGAATTGGCGGTACATTTTCTCCACGTCGGCAGTAAACACATATTTGTAACAACGAAATCGTAAAAGGATTTCAAAAATGTCATCTTGTAATTTTCCACCAACCATGAGGCAGTCATTGAGTGATAAACCAGAAGTGGTTTTAGCTGAAGCATCGAAAACCACTCGCAGCTTTGTTGTAGTGCTGTCTTCTTTAATGACAAAATGGTGAGGGAGATAATTTGCCGATTTGTTCAAATCTGCGACTGATACTTTACTCATATGACCCAATTGTTCGTAATCATTCATGAAGTTGCAATATTGTTGCTTGCGATCTGGCATGTTGGCCAATCGTCTCTCTACGGATTGCAAACGTCGCAAGGCCATGGTGCGTGATTCCCCTAACTGGATACCATTAACCTTAAAAGGAAGCCGTACAGCATAACGTCCGGTCTCCTCTCGATAATGAGTTTTTCGAAAGTGTTCTTTACACAGTTGTTGTTCCTCGGAAAAATGCGGTTGAGGATTGATCTCCTCAATTTCCCAAAAACGACTTATAGCATCACTTTCTTGACCTTGGATGTAATGTACATTTGCGTATATCATTGGTACATTGGTAATTGGTCCACAAATTGCCCAACCAAAATTTGTGTTTTGTGCATAAGTTAATTGATTCGCTAAGCGTATACGTTCATTGGTAACAACTTCATTGTAATAATCCATTCCAAGTAAAATGTCTATTTCTCCCGGAATGTTGAAATAAGGATCTGCTAGAGAAAGTTGTTTTAATTCCGTGTAATTGGTGATGTCTATTCGACTGCTGGGAATGCGTCCAGTCACTCGTTTTAAAATGTAAGCTTCAATACGGATATTAAAGAGCTCTTCCGTTGATTGTAGAGTTAAATGTACTATACCCAGAGTAGCTGGACCACTGGATTCTCCTATTCCTATTGTTGGCATTGTGCCCTTCAGTCGCTTGCATCCAAGTCTTTTCACGGTTATTTCTGATATGAATGTTCCTTCTGATGCACTATCAAGAAGGATTCTGCATGTTTGTTTGTTTCCAAATGAATCTATGACCACCGCCTGTACCGTAGCCAGCAGTGTCTTTTGTTTACTGCACTTTTTCAACTCATCCGTAATAGACGTTGTAGAATGATGAGCATTTACCGTGTCTGGTGGTACGATAGTTGCTGTTGTAGCTGTAGTTGGCACTTCTTGAGTCTTGGTTGGCATTGTAACATGAATCAAGGTATTATGACGTTTGTTACATGTTTTACAGTTGTATTTAGATTTACAATCCTTTAATGAATGCCCTGCATGCAAACAATTGAAACATAAACCTTTCTCCCTTATGAAGGTACTACGATCCTTTGGGTCAAGTTTTAAGAACTCCTTGCACTGAAAGATAAGGTGTGATCCAGTACATTTGGGACAGGTGATGACTGAGACATTATGAGTTCTTACAGGTCCTTGATTGCTCTTGGTTGACACAGATTTCATCCACGGTCTTGCTGCTGTAGCGTTCTCTAACGCGCGACATCGTTGGTCCAGAAATTTTCGGAGCTCCTCAAACTTTGGAAATTTTGATGTAGGGATAGATAATTCCCACTGTTTCCTCGTTTCGGTATCCATGCGTTCACTCACCATGAACACCAGAACGTGATCCCATTGATCAACAGGTACCTTTAATACTTTTAGTGCTCTTACGTGCTGAACAGTGTTGTCTAGAAGTTTTCTCAGATCATGTGCTGATTCGCCTGATGCCTTGGGTTGATTAAATAATTTGAGAATATGAGCACTGATTATTTGTCTTTCATTCTCATAGCGTTCTAATAATAAACGCCATCCTTCAATGTAATTAACTTCAGTTGTATTAAGAGAATGAAGAATAGTAGCAGCTTCACCCTTAAGTGAATTTTTTAGGTAGTGTAATCGTTGAGAGTCTGAAAGAGTTGGATTGTTATGTACTAATGATGTGAACATATCCTTGTATGAATTCCACTCGAGATAATCACCCGAAAATGATGGTAGTTCGATTTGGGGTAATTTAATTGCCATGCGTGGTTGAGCACTGTTTGCTTGTTGTTGTACTGATGCTGATGCAGCACTAACATTTCTGTTATGCATTGTTTCAATAAGCACTGTGAGCTTGTTTTTGATTTTATGTATCGTTCTTCAGTCTCTATGTATTCTTGCTCTTGCTCATCTGCATCCCTTTGCTCACCTTGTATGATTATTTTGTCACTGATTTGACTGTATTCGGAACGCGCTGTTTCTAATAGTTGTAATCGTGTATGTAATTCATGTAAACTTGGAACGTTCTCTTCTGTAAACGCTTCAACTATGTTGTGTATACGAGTAATGCGTGCCTTGATAATCTTTTTTTGCTTTTTTAATGCCTCCATTCTGAAGTGTAGATGATTTCACATGCACTACTTGAAATGAACTCTACGTTATGATAGATATGAGAAATCACCTTGATACAATCCAGAACAACGGTGCACGATCTCATAAACTTGATGAAGTTGATTTTTAATGATGATTACAAATATTGCTGTTATGCAACATTCGTAAGAGTTCTGATTTCACTCCGCAATAGATGGAATTCACTGATCAGTTTTAGTTTCGATTTTCACACAAAGGGCGAGGAGGCGAAGTGAACTGAAAAGGCATCAGTTCATCCGGCTCGAAGGACCAAAAATGTTTGTTGATAATATGAACTGATGAATCCTTTGGACGTTAATGATTCTCAATGTTGATTATAAGATAATAAATTGTTACTTAGCTTAATGTAGAGTGTCACGAATGATGATCGCTCACAGCGCTGTTATGAATATCTCCATTTTTAATAACTCTCTCCCCAAAAAAACTAAAAGATGATACAGGCAAGAAGGAAAAAAGTGGATTGAGAAAAAGACAAAAACGAAATTTACAAAACAAAATCACATTATAGAAATTGCTGATTGAAATGAGCACAAATCGTTGCTAAATGAAAATGAGTAATAAAAATAAAAAATAATATTTCATTACATAAAACAGTCTAATAAAAATGAACACTTTTAGTCATAACAGAGACATTAAAGTCCTCTCTTGTGATGATGTAGTTTGGAGTAGCCAAGAAGGAGCTTAAGATTGTGAAGAAGTCCTTCTTCTTGTTGTATCGACGAGGGGCGTCAATTAAAAACATTTGAAACAACTTACCATTCCAAACAACATCTATCCAAGTGAGGTGGCCTTCCGGGTCAATGTAAATGGAGGATATGGAAATAGATGCATTCAGAATTATAATTCCTACCCCGGAGTTGCCCGGGATGAACCTTAAAAGCTCTAAGATGGGGAGTCCATTCTCTATATGAAGTTCCTGTATTAAAACTACATCAACTGTAAAATTTTTCACAAATGCACAAAGTACGGAGTTGGCATTAATCGATAAAAAGGCCATGACTGAAGAAAAAAATGAAGGGAGGGGGACAATCTAATGTAACTTATCAATCTTTGAGCGTACCTAAAGGTTCCCTCACGATAAACTGTTCAGAGCTTATAAACTTTTTAAATTTATCTTTGTCAATTGATTACACAAGAGGTAAATTCCATTTCTGTTCCTCATAAAGAGAAATATCTAACCATCTGATCGATGAGCCAGACGAGAATTCAATAGCATTGAGGTTGAAATCTTTCACAATAATTGCAAGAGGGAGAAAAACTTCGTGAGGGAGCTTATGAACTTGGACGTATTTGGAGGTGGTTATGGGTGCTCAGGAAAGATTGGAAGGGGCGTTGAGTAGCAGACAGGAGGTGTTCAGATCGTTTTGTTGTTTTTGTCGGTGGTACTCTGAGTGACAGTATGTCGCCAAATGAAGACCCGGCTGGGACGGCTTCCGACTCAATGTCATCACTAAAAGCCAAGTTAGCTACCTATATGGACTGTGCAGGAGGTAGGACAGTGGTGACATATTCAGAGGCTTGATTTTCTATCTCAGATGGAGAGATCAAGGGGAGGGGGAATCGCATTCTTTCATCTCGAAATGTGTTGCTTCTCTCGTAACCTCAGTTAACGAAATCGAGGTGGTTTTTAGCACATTTTCTATATATAGAAATGTGCTTATGTGATCGGTTTGTCCAGCTGTCCGTCCGTCTGTAGACAATCCCACAATTCATTGCGTTGCATGTATTGAATTGCATGTATTGCAATCTCACAATTCATTCAATCATGTCTTGAATTGCTGGAAGAAACGAATTATCCTCGCATTTGGTAAAACGCGTGTTGAGAACATGGGTTGGGTTCTGCGCGTGCTCTAAACATTAATGAGATGGTGTGCGTGCAGGATGCACGTGTTTGACGATTATTAAAAGGGCAGTTCGGTCCCTAAATCAAGAGAATTTTTTTATTCCTAGGGAGCTTAGCATTTATTACGATAACTTGAAAACGAATTAACTTTTTCACAGTCTGTTTTCACCAATCCATTAAAATGGGACAGAGTACGCAGAAGTACGAACGTGAGATAGCAGGAATAAGTACGTGCTCTAATAGCACGTGCTTAAATAGTACCATTATGATACCCTCTTAAACATTTCCTATAACAAGATATGGCAAGTAATATATCAAACAAATTGTCACAACATATCATGAACGAATATAAAAGAGTAACTAGTGATAGCAAGTATCGGTCTAATGGCACGTGTACGTGCAAGGATGTCTCATGAATGAATATAACGGTATATAGTGATGTCTGAATTGTTTAGTAGTACGTGTCTTAATGGTATCAAGTGGTACCATTGGAACTTTCCATGCTAGGATATGGCATGTAATATATCAAACCACTCGTAATAACGTGCCATGAGTGCATATCACGAGAAAATAATGATCATAGTTATTGGTTTAGTAGCACGTGCCCTAATGGTGCCCTATGATACCATATGGTAACCTTGGAACTTTCAATGCTAAGATATGGCATGTAATATATCAAACGACTCGTAACAACGTGCCATGAGTGATTATCACGAGAAAATAATGATAATAGTTAACAGTTTAGTAGCACGTACACTAATGGTACCCTATGGAATGATATGGTACCATTTAAACTTTCAATTCTAAACCATGGCATGTAATATATCAAACGACTCGTAACAACGTGCCATGAGTGACTATCACGAGAAAATAATGATAATTGTTATTGGTTTAGTAGCACGTGCCCGAACGGTGCCCTATGAAACCATTGGAACTTTCAATGCTAAGATATGGCATGTAATATATCAAACGACTCGTAACAAGGTGCCATGAGTGAATATCACGAGAAAATAATGATAATGGTTATTGGTTTACTAGCACGTGCCCTAATGGTGCCCTATGAAACCATATGGTACCATTGGTAATTTCAATGCTAAGATATGGCATGTAATATATCAAACGACTCGTAACAACGTGCCATGAATGACTATCACGAGAAAATAATGATAATGGTTAACAGTTTAGTAGCACGTGCCCTAATAGTGCCCTATGAAACCATTGCAACTTTCAATGCTAAGATATGGCATGTAATATATCAAACGACTCGTAACAACATGTAATGAGTGAATATCATGAGAAAATAATGATAATTGTTATTGGTTTAGTAGCACGTGCCCTAATGGTGCCCTATGAAACCATTGGAACTTTCAATGCTAAGATATGGCATGTAATATATCAAACGACTCGTAACAAGGTGCCATGACTGAATATCACGAGAAAATAATAATAATGGTTATTGGTTTAGTAGCATGTGCCCTAATGGTGCCCTATGATACCATATGGTAACCTTGGAACTTTCAATGCTAAGATATGGCATGTATAATATCAAACGACTCGTTACAACGTTAGATGAGTGACTATCACGAGAAAATAATAATAATGGTTAACAGTTTAGTAGCACGTGCCCTAATGGTGCCCCATGGCATGATATGGTACCATTGGAAGTTTCAATTCTAACACATGGCATGTAATATATCACACGACTCGTAACAACATGTAATGAGTGAATATTATGAAAAAATAATGATAATTGGTATTGGTTTAGTAGCACGTGCCCTAATGGTGCCCTATGAAACCATTGGAACTTTCAATGCTAAGATATGGTATGTAATATATCAAACGACTCGTAACAACATGTAATGAGTGAATATC
>JAHWFO010001864.1:1710776-1741081 GCA_023313115.1 Rhysida immarginata | reverse complement strand
TGTAATATATCAAACGACTCGTAACAACATGTAATGAGTGAATATCACGAGAAAATAATGATAATGGTTATTGGTTTACTAGCACGTGCCCTAATGGTGCCCTATGGAACCATAAGGTACAATTGGTAATTTCAAAGCTAAGATATGGCATGTAATAGATCAAACGACTCGTAATAACGTGCCATGAGTGAATATCACGTGTAAATAATGATAACTGTATTGGCTTAGTAGCACGTGCCTTAAAGGTGCCATATGATACCATTTGGCACCATTGGAACTTTAAATGTTATCATATGGCATGTAATATATCAAACAACTCGTAACAACATGCCATGAGTGAATATAACGAGTAAATAATGATAGTGGCAATTTGTTTTGTAGCACGGGCCCTAATGGTACAATACAGAATTTATAGAACTTTTAATGCTAAGATATGGCGTGTAATATATCAACCAACTCCTTACGCGTTATTAGATCTTTTGTTATCCATAGCTTATTTGAATCAAGAGTATAGTACTCTTAGGCTTAATGGTATCTAAAACTCATTACTAATTAATTTAATAGTAGTTAATCGCTTGCTTCAATAAGACTTTAGTAATTTAATATGAAAATCTAATAGATGCTTACACATAACGCTTCAGCAATTGAGGCTCACTTCGTTTAACATTATGTGAGAATTCTTACAAATTATAGAACTTTTATTTTTTTAAGTGTATGAGGAATAACTTCACTCTCCATTTACCTTTCATTCTTCAAGTTTATTCTTTTAAATTCCTTCTATACGTTAGCCTATTTAAATAGTAATTTACAATTTAGTTTTCATATTTATTTATTTACTCTCAAGTGTTTTAAAATGTTGGTTAATTCTATATATCCATGTACGATGCTATAAATAGAAAATGTGCTCCCTTTATCCGCTTTGGCGGTAAAATCATTCTTGTTTCCTCTAACATCTCATCGTTTTCAGGGCAATTGAACGGATGAACAGTCATCACCGGAACCGAGATGGCGTTTCGTAACCTATTGGCTCTCATCTATGTTCATCTCGCGTCCAGAGGACAGCGACTCGTTCGTCTGATATGAAGGTTCGAAAGGAGAAGTCGACGATGTGACATCTATTGATGAAGAGTCTTAGGGAGTCGGGTCTTTGGCAGATGCCCCAGATAAGGCTTCAGAAAAAAAACCTTTTATGATGCCCCGTTGTGGTCTTAGAACAATTACTGGGCTGATGTCCGAAACGACTGCATAAGGAACAACGGAAAGAAGATGTGATAAGATCTGGTATAAAGTCTGGGATCTTTTTATCAACGTGTACTTTGAACCGATATACTGCTGTATTTACTCAGCCAACCACGATGAATGGAACAATCTCGCTATTCAAAACATTTCCTAATTTTTCCATTTCTCTTTTCACCATTTCCTAAGAAGTTCAAGGTGCTAGTCCCCGCATAACAAAGTTGACAATGTGGCCTCTGATAGAATCACATTTAACCTTCACACGGCCACATGAAATATTCCTGTTTTCATAAAAACACGGCATCGTCTGCATTTCTTAATACAATCGTGAACTTCCCATCCGTTGTTTGTTTCTTTCGTTAGGTTTATGGGCGCGTCCACAGCTAGGTCATTTTGCGCTCTTGCATTGATTAATATCTGTACACAATCCGAGAATTTAATATGATTATTTTCTTCTACATATTCCTGGGACAAACACAAACATCCGAGAACTGGAAAGCCTACGCCCCAGCCTTTTCGATGGCTTCAATAACATCATCGTTTTTTTAGATGTCATAAGCAGCAAAAACGAGCGAAGTCAGACCCGCGAGAGATGTCATGGTGCTTGCGAAGCTATTGTCTATCAGCAACCAAGCTACTCGTCAGTGAAGTAGGTTTAAGCCCCGACTTACGAAGGAAAACGGGTTGAAAAATAAAAATCTCTTACTCGTTTGTCAAAATCCACTCTAGGTACAGTCTAAGGGTGGTTATGGAAAAAATCTGCCAGTTGTACAGAAGATACGCACTCAGGAAAGCAGAAAATCAACGAAATCCAGGAGCGCAAATCAGCATGGCGCCTGTCAGCGTAGGACCTGGTTAGTACTTCAATGGTTGACCGAGTGGGGAACCCAGGTGCTATAGGCTTTCGTTTTTACGTTTTGTGAACGTTGAGGCTATTTTTCCCTTTTTTTCCCCTCGATATTTGTGGACCTGATTCCTCACTGGCTGACTTGGTCGCCCTGACTTTACAAGCCACTTTCTTTTTTTCTTTCGCTTTTTGCTCTTGCCTCGCACTCATCCTCTACTTGAGAAGACAAGTCGGCCGCTTACCCTCTAAGCAGGCTTGCAATTACCTTGTAAAACTGTCCGAAGACGGAAAAAAGTGGCGTCTCGATTTTGGATTCGACAAACGGCCTCAGGAAACAATAGGGTGAAGGAAATAAAAAATAAAAAAAAACAAAAATGAAAATCGTTAAACTAACCTTCATTAACTAGATTTCCCGCTTCAAAGCGGCTGAAAAAGGGTACTGTCCATTTCTGACTAGTAGATTTGGTCTCCAAATCAACATACTACCTACCTTATCTATTAATTTTACGAATTCCTATTATTTAAACGAGGACACAAAAAATTTATTTTTTACTTTTTAGTGTGCTTAAAACGTTTTGTAATATTTTTATTATTTTTGCTTTTATCTCCGCCAATTCTTTATTGACTGTAAATTTTTAAACAAAGTCAAAGTGATTTTAAACAAACTTTATGTGAAAAAGTGATAATTTGAATAATGAAATTTCCGGTGAGATTATTATGCAATAACAATTCAGTGCAATTGTGATACCGGATGACGTTTTCGCTCGCAGCAAATCTTTTGTGACTGTCCTTTGTAAAACTTCCCATTTTTACCGCAAATGAAGATACTAATATTGTCCATACAAATACTGATGGGAATTGTTTGCTAAGTCGTTAATGAAAGAAAGACCCACCTACTTTTATTATAAAGTAAAAAATTGTTGAATTTTATCTATTCACACGTAGCCTTGTGAGTGGATGGAACCTCGCTGATAAGCAATAATCCTCACAATCAATAATTGTCGCAACTAAATTCGTATATCACGTGAATCCTTTCAAAACACAATCGGGTTATTTTTTTCAACTTCGCTTAATATCTCCGAAATCATTAGACGCGCACAAATATGAAATTATAGGTATCCTATCTTCGCACTTAGATAAATTTGTGAAGTGAAAAAACAAAGTTCATTAAACAACAGACATTCGATGACTTATTTTTTAAAAAATTAAACAAGTTTAAAGGAATTTAATAAGTGTTCAATTTTGCATAAGCTTAAATAAAATCGTATATTTCATTAAAAAAATGGCGACTATCAGTAGCCTTTGTGTTTCGCTTCACAAATGACTCTATAAACTAAGAAAAGTGAAATCTGATCATCAATTAAGTTCAATATTTAAAAGATAACTTGATCAAAATACTTGAGCAACATATTCGATATTTGATCAAAATACTTTTCAAATAACGGTATTATAAGATCAAAATTTTGATACGATCGAAACAATAAAAATTGAAATTGTTCAGGAGCCGTTCAATATACGTTCGCTTATCGGAGAGGAGGGTTCGAAACTGACAAAAATAAACAATAAAAATAGGCGGGAGGAGTGGATTATCAAATTTATATTTAATTATTCAAAAACAATATAAATGGAGATAATTCACAAATTAAAAAAAAAAATACAAGTGCTTATAAAGATTCATCTCCTGTCATTAAATCAAAAATTTACTAGGATTTTTAATACATATAAATAAAATTATAAATTCTAGAAATCAGTGACAACTACATGCAAGCTTACGCACGCATCTGAGATGTTTAAATACATATGGCCTATATCTTTACGCAGTTGTATTAGTTACATAATCAGAGTTGAGAGAAAAACATATCACAACTCTCAATGATATTAATTGGAAGTATTTTTTTCTTTACAAATATCATCTTTAAATATTTCTTTTCTTATCAGGTCTTGTTTTTAAGAGATAATTGCACACACGAAGAGCGCAGCACGTAACATAAAGAGATAGTGATGGCTCCGCCTATCAAATTGTTCTTCCTTTTTTTTTCGTTTACTATTTTCAGGGGTTTGAGCAATCGTCGGCCGAATAACACTCGGGCTCGATTCTGTCGTGTCGTTGCACTTCAGTATAATCTTCTCGGGTGAGACCATGGAGTTGGTGGATATTTTAGGCTATGTGTCGTCGGTCTGCATGATACTCATGATGCTTTCTGGCGTGTAAGTACAGCAACAAATGTTTAAATAATACTGTTTAATTTTTTATTGTTGATCAGGTCATTCATCACACAATACGAGCGTCTCTGAAACTCGACAGTAGAACGACCTTCAGCACAGTGTTACACAAGTGACTCGCTAGATTTTAATTTTTTATTTTTCAATTGCTTCCCGAGTTAAGGTCACTCGGCCACTTGTTAACGTCGCTTTTCGAAGCTCGAAACGTGAAGTTCGAAGCTCATTCTAATAGAGAATCGAATATTCTAAATACACTTTATTTAAATTTTAAGCACTATAAACGCTCACCCGGCTATATGTTATTTTATTTAAAGTAAAGACATTCTTTACGTAAATTGAATGAAGTTATAAACTGAATACAGACTTTAGCGAGATTGTAAAGACAGTGAATATAAAATGATTTTAATAGCTGATATTAATAGATAAAATGTTAAATATTAATCGATATTAAATTTAATAATAATTGGAAAATTATTTATTCTTAATGTTTATGAATTTGATAAAGTATTAAAAGGGCAGGGAGGATCAAATTTCTTCTGTACGGACTGTTAATAAGATTAAATGTAGGATTAATAGTAGGAAAATGTTGAATTATAAAGTTTTCAAAGTGTTGAAATTTACTGCAAATACTGGAGAAATTGATCTCTATGACTCCCGAAATAAAATTCTGTATACGCCGCCGTGGTATTTAATACGGTTTAGGATTGAATGTCGTAAAAAAATAAGTTTAAATACAAGCATTAAAAAAAAGTTTGAATATGGCGTATTAAATCGATAGGTGGGGCATCTTTTGATCAATAAATTCGTTCAGGTTTCATTTTCGGTTTCGGATATGAAATCTCTTCTTCATTAATTAAAATTTAATAGTGTCCTATATAATAAATGTAAAAACAATGATCGATGATGATCGCTGAGACCTTTCTAATAAACATAAAAAAATCTTTTTTTAGTTGAAATATTCTTCCTAACAGGAATCTAACTTCATCTTGAACATAATGAGTTTCGGCTTCAGTACTGTAGTAATTCCCCATCCTTTTTCTCATGAATTCTTTGCTTCGCGGTTGCTGTTCTAAAAAAAAAAAAAAATCAGTTTCTATTTCGCTTTTACAATGGGTAGAAAGGGTAAAAGAAAGTCTGTGCCAGTTAAAATTAAACTAGAAGCCATGAAAGCGCTAGACAGTTATTGTTCTGATTGTTTTTTTCCTGAATAGCCCAACGTGCCTCGAAATTAAAAAGAAAGGTTCATCGGACAACATAGCGGGGATTCCTTTCATAGCGGGATTTTTAAAGTAAGTAAATTGAAACATTATTTAATTTATCATTATCCTTAAAATATGAAGAATTGTGTGCAAATTACATTGAAATAAAAATGGAATTAAGAGATTTTGACACTAATGCTCACCACCTAATATATAATTGACAACTTCTTTTGAATGAGTATAATTTCTAATTTAAAATTCTTATAAGAATTTCAGAGTCAATTGTAGAGTTCATTCCTTCATGATTCTCAAAGGACTTATATGAACTAATGTGAAATGAATTTATGGTATATATTAGAACTGACAGAAAGAGGGGGGGGGGGGTCACCCTTCAAAATAATACCTATCAAAATATTCTCGGTGTTTTTGTTTTTTAATGCGTTTTGATCACATTCTAGTATAATAATTAAGTCGAAATAAACAAACACTATAACAAAAAATGCTCACGAATAAAAGAAATCAATGAGTAAGACTTTATAGCATTGCCCAAACTTTATTCTCTTTAGAAAATTGTAAATGAGCGAAAAACTATGGAGATTGTTTTTTAGACCGGATTATCATAGGCGATGACTCTTAAAGTGGAGCCAGAATCAATCAAAAATGTCGTAGAAGCACACCATCTACTGTGGCAAAAAAGCTCAAGGCTGCGAAAAGTGTAGTAAAATCATGGCAACAGCATCCTAGGAGAATACATACTGGGTGACTAAAAAGTCTGTTGGACCCATCCTACAGGTGCAGAGAATGGACTTATCCCAAATCTGTTGCAGCCAACATATGTCGTGGACGGGCTATTTGTTGGTGACCTTCCGATGATTTAATTGTGAAAACTAGAACATAAACATAATTTATAAACGTAACTGACATGGGGCAATTTTCTATTACAAACTTGCCCTCATTCAATTATGAATACAATAAAAAAAATGAATCTGAAACATTTCTACAAGCAAATCGTGTCGCAACCCAATGTACACAGACACGTGCAATTCATTGTACAGTATTGACCTCTTTTACCGCTCTCACTCTTAAAAAAAATGATGATTTCTTGAACAACTGTTCGAAAATTTAATTTTCTTCTGCACCTTTGCTACAATTTATAATAAAATTAATTGAACATTTTACGGTTTTTGAAAATCTTTGGGGGGGGGGTTCGAGCGCAACGTTACGCAATTATCGAGGGGGAGTTCGGAAGTGCGTTAGGGTGCGTAACAAGTGGAGGGGGAGTTAAAAATGAGCCAATTTTTGCATTACGCAATTTATGGAAGACTCATATATTAACTTTTTTCTAGAAATAAAGAAATGCCTATGAGCATTTATACCAATGAACTAAAGCTGCCAATAAATTTGACATGCATGGACTCCTCTCATCCTGCTAAATGAATTGTTTGATTCTGATAAATATTTCTCAAAATTTGCTTATTTCTTCTGAATCATCACTCTTCTTGAAGCCTCCCTCACCATCCACGATTTTTTTTTCCTTTTCTCGACAAAGCGGGAGGCCTGTGCAAATGTATTATTCCACCATTTTTATTATGTTCCTAATTGAATGCGGAATAAGTTTATTGTAATTAGAAGATGGTCTTTGTCTGTTACGGTTTATGGTATAATTTTTGTGTATCTCCTAGCTTCCATAATAAGGTCATCGGAAGATCACCAACAGATAGCCCAGCCATGACTTCCTATGTGTTGTTATTAGCGATCAGCCGAACGAAAACTAGAATATGGGTTAGAGAACCTGGTGAGCGATGTGCCAATTTGGCAATTATGTAGAGAAATTAAATAGTTTTTAATATATTACGAGGGTCATCCAGAAAGTAAAGAACGATTGAGTATATCTATCTACTATTACTAAAACCAAGCTCTGTGATTTTTGTCCCTTTATAGACTCCGTCCCTGCAAATCATACCCCGGAACCACCTTTTGTCATGGAGATACTTCTGATACTTCTGATACTACGGATACTTCTGGCCGTGGAGAGGGCGATAGGAGGGTTTTTATCCCAATTTCGGGTTTTTTTTCATAAAAAAATTTTAAAATTAAATTCATTTTTCTTTCATCTCTATTGAATTTTGGTTTCGGGATCAGTTTGTGACGTCATGTTTGATTGCTAATGGGTTTTGTTTGTGCGTGTAGTGATTGTGATTTAGCGTGTTTCCACCACAGTAACGTAACTATACTATTGTTGGAAATAAAACAACAATGCATAGAAAGAGAATTTTTAAGAAAATTGTTGTAAATAAAGCAACAAAGCATGGAAAGAGTTTTTATGAAAATTATTATCGCCTAAAGAGTATTGGACGTGCATCATTATGACTGCGCCCTCTGTTGGCGGAATATGAACAATGCGCCCTCTGGCCAACATTTATCCTAAAGGCGGATGAGTGACATCCTATGTAAATAAAAAAGTTATTTACCGGGTGTTTCACAGGCTATGACCAACTTGTTTCAACTAAAAACAGAAGATATCAATACAAAACTTTATTTACAACAATGCAAAATTTAACACTACTTTTCTACATAATCGGGACTGTTATTGATGACTCATAACAAGATAAAATGAGATGCAGATGTTATACTCATCTGCCGCCAATGACTAAAGCCATGAAGTTACTCCTTATTTAAGCGCTTCATCACGTTGGAAGTGTTCCCTCGAGAAACCCTTTCATTTTTGGGAAAAGGTAAAAATCACTAGGCGCCAAGTCGGACTGTAAGGGGAGATGGTCAAAAACGTCCCACTTAAAAAGTTACAATTCTTACTGTGTTGCTGCAACTGCATGAGGCCGAGCGTTCTCATGAATCAATACCATCCCTGCAGACAACAGTCCACGTCCCTTGTTTTGGATAGCGCTTTTTTTGAAGTTGCTTTTCTGTTTTTTGAAGGAGAATGCCATCCATGGACTGACGCTTGGATTCAGATAAGTAATTGGCGGCAGATGAAAAGACATTATAACATTGGCATTGAAAAACTTGTCTCCTAATGAGAAGTGCCTCAAAACAATTGCGATTATGTAGAAAAGTAGTGTTAGGCTTAGAATTGTTGTAAATAAAGTTTTGTTTTGATACATCCAATTGTTCTTTACTTCTGGAGGATCCTCGTAGTTTGGCAATTCCCCGTTTTGTATGGATGTAACGGCATAGAAAATTTTAATTAAAAAAATTTCTCGGAGCATGACTACTGCTTTCGCTATTCTATTCAATGGAGCTATTCTATGAAGTCGTATCATAGCCCAAATGGCAAAACAGACTCTCAACTTACAAGTCGGGAATCCTCCTTACTCTTAAGCCATTAAATACTTTGATGTAAATTCAGTCTGAAGAAGAATAAAGTTCTTCAAGAAATTAATCATTACAATGCAGAAAATGAAGGAAAAGGAAAACAAAATGATGACTTTATTCTTCTTCAGACAATGATCAAGCCTTTTCTTCACACATTCGTGCATATCGTATTTTATGTTTGAAGCTGTTATTGAACAAAACGCCACACGCTATTAATTTCATTGTTCATAAGTGATTCTAGGAAATCTATGTGATATTGTGTAATTTCGTAATATGTTATTCCGTCATCATAAAAGCATTTCTTAACAAACTCGATAAGGTTTTTAAAGAATAGGAAAAAAGAGCAATAGTGATTTGTTGAACGAAGAAGGAAAATAAGTGTCTTTGAACACAATAAGTATTTTGACGGGATTCTTTAGATAGAGTACAAGAAAGAAGATGATTTTGTAGAAGAGCATTATAATTTATAGGATTATTAGGTGCTTTTTGAATATAAGAATGTGCAAGTTTCAGTTGTTTTTTTATTCAGATAAAAACCGCATATTTTCCATCTTTTTTCAACAAATCACTATGGCTCGTTTTTCCTGTTCTTTAATAATCTTATCCAGTTTTTTAAGAAATACTTTTATGATGACGTAAATTATATACGGTATATGGATAATGAAATTAATAGCGCGTTTATTGCAGCAAAATGAAAGTGATTGATAGTTAAGATTATTTTTTCACCGAATAAATTATTTCTTTAATTACCAAAGAACTAATTAATATTTCTCTAATTTAAAGACCATTACGAAATGATGACATTTATTGTTATTTTAATGACGGTTTGGTTAAAGTAACATTCACAATCTTTCTGCAAAAAGTTTTAGACTAAAAAAATATTTTTTGAAAATGAAATCAAACTATATCTGACAAAAATAAAAATTTATACTTTTATTACACGTTATTTATCATAAAGTATATTCAAAATTCATTTTAAGGTTCAGTGAGCAGCAAATGAACCTGGAATTGAAATTAAACATTTCCGCAATTTTCAGCGCCCATTTTTAAAAGAGAATATTTTCTTTAGTCTGTAGCTATAGAAAGTATTTCGAGAATAGAACTTTGAAAGGGTCGAGGCAAAATAGTGCTAACCCCCAATTTTATCAATTTCGAGCTAGGCGCGTCTAATTTTTCTCGTTCTACGCTCTCGCATGAAAAGTTTCTCCAATGCCTACGGATAACATGAAAATGTCATTGCAATGATCTGCATTCTCGTGATACACCAGGTTGAACAAACTTTCTTTTCTCTCTAGCTTAAAATTGAAGAAATAAGGGTTAGCACTATTTTCTCCCGACCCGTTCAATTAGAGAATTACTATATTCATCTCGACCACCAGATCTAGTGCCATCAGATTTCTTTCCCTGGTCTTATCTCAAAGAACATATACACAAAAAGAATCTAATGACCATCAACACATTAAAGAACAACCTCTGCAACATCATTGCCTCCATCATCCCCACCAACATGCCCCGCACAATCAAGACATTATTGTATAAAAAGCCCAAAGACATTTCCAGAAATTATTTTAATTTCCATCATCATCAAAAAGAGAAATTCATTTTTCCATCCATTTAAACAAGGAAAAAAAACAACAGCAAACAAATAAACAAAAAAAAACACTGAATGAATTCTATATTTATAATAATAATAATAAATATAAGTTATATTTTTAGTAATTTTTAATTTATTAGATACATGTACAATATTAACAAAAACAAAATAATATACAAAATAGCTTTAGTTTTAAGTATAGTAAATAACATAGGCCAACAAAAATATAACTTTTTAAAAACTTTTTTAACGGTAAGACCTGATTCTTATGAGGTTTTTTTTTTGTGCTGAATCTGTATCCGGCCTCAGTTTTATTTTATCACCCACAGATTTCTGGTTTTTCAATGAAACATTTTAAATTATTCAGAGTTTGGGGCCTGATAAATTTCCTTGGGGCCGAACAAAATGGATACTTTAACGTTGTAGCCGTTTCTCTTCACACCCATTATTTTAACATTGCAATATCTATGTGCCTGACATGATAAAAATATATAAAAGATTCGGATTCAGCACCTAAAAACCACAGAAATAAGGCGAATTCATTCAAAAAGTTTTTTCATCGTTGGCCTGTGCAATTAATGTAAATATTTTATTTTTCCATTTTAATTGATATCTATTTTGTTCATTTTTTTAAATCTCATACGGCTGCTTTGAAGCGATTGGAGAATGGGTTTGCATTTTTATTTCTAAAACACATATCTGGGATAGTCAAATTGTTTCATGTCGAGATCAACTACTGTAAATTCAGTAAAAAAAAAATGACGAAAAATAAATATCTCCTTACGCTACAAAATAATGGAAAAGAAAAGAACTTCTCTATCCAAAATAATTTTGGTTGGTCCTTTTCCTCCAGTTAAATTTTCGACTTCGATTATTAGACAGTGTTGCAGAGTTAAATTACCACTGTCTAATGTATGAAATTAGAAATTTGACACGCCCATTTTTTTTTCCTTTTTAAAATTCTGGATTGCCCAGTTTAATTTAAAGACAAATGATTTCAAATCAACTGCCCAGTCAACCTGAATTTCCCTATAGCGACCCTTACTTTTTGGCTATCCCTGATAAAATAAATGTTTTGTGACCTCTATATAATTTTTTGTGTAAAAAATCATAAAATTTCCTGTACCTTTACATATTTTACTGAATTATTCAATCCTTCTTTATCTTTTTAATTATAAAGCTCGGGTCTGTGGCTTAACTATGGCTATTTCGTAAGAATTCCTGCCATGCTCGTCGTTTGCATCGTTGGATCAGTTCTCAATCTACTCTATGTTGCAGTTTACTACGTTTACAGCTCATCGAAGGTGAGGAAATCGCCATGGATTATCCAATTTAAAGTCAAAAGAAATAAAAATACATTGCTATAACTAAATATAAAATTATATTTAATGCAGTTTATTCTAGGGCCTTCTAACCTACTCGAGGAAATTAATAAGAGATTAGTTCCGTTTTGTTAGGTCTATGAGCGCATCAATTTCTAGTGTAGATTATTTTGCGCCCTTTCAACATGACACTATTCAGAAAATTCAACATAACTATTATCTTTTACGCATTCTGGCGACAAACACAAACATCCATGCCCACGGCGGGATTCGAGCCCGCGATCGTACGGATTCGAGAATAGGAAAGCCTATGCTCCAGCGCTCTCGGCCAACGGGGCTACAATAAGATTAACTTATAAAATTGCTATAAGATACTAAAACAGTTATGAACTGGATGTTAGTAATTAACCGGACAGTATTCAGAGCCAAATGTAACTCTTTCTCACAACTGGAATGGCAACAAATTTGATAGGGAGACTAATGGCAGCATGGGAAGAAGGATTCCGCAAAAAAATTGAAGTTCCAAACGTCGCCGACAGGGGGAGAAAGGTGGTGGTGTTGTAGTCTACGTAGCCGATAATTTGCATAAAACGCAGGAAAAAATCCATAATTCAAATTCTCGACTACATAGGTGACAACGGCGCCAGTAATTCGGGCTATAAATGCATGAGAAAGTTCCGATAGACATTCCGAGGACCAGCTTAGCTTAACATAGCTTAGCACGTAAGTCTTACCTCACCGCAGAGCGCGTTACATATGAAGTTGTTTTATCTTCACAAGTCCAACACAGCAACCGTTCTTCTCGAATTTAGAACCCATCATAACGTGCGTAAAGACCCTCTATCAAATAATGCATTGAAATTCATGATTCCGAAATTTGAAGAAACAGACATGCTAACAGTTCAGCCTGGCAGAGGACGGAAACCGGATCGTCGAGTTTGTGGAGGCGACCATTGCTGGCACTGGCATACTCGGGGAGTAGCACGACAACTGAATGTGAAAGTTACTACGATATAAAACGCCTTGCGGAGAATTCTCCACTTGCACTCATACAAGATCAGTCGCAGCAACTCCAACACAACGATTATTTTCAACGATTAACATTTGTTCTGGCGTTTCTTGCCAGGATGAGGTCGACGATGATTGGCCGTGCAGAATTCTGTGGGAAGATAACACCCACAATTGCCGAATTGACTGTTAACACCCACAGTTGCATCCCAATGACTCTATATAGTTCAGAAAATCCCGTTGCATTCATCAAAACTCGCTGTTTGGTGTGGGCTCAAAACAGAATTCATCGTTAGACCATTCTTTTTTGAGAACATTACTCCAACAGGACCACTAACCTGTACCGTAACCGCACAGAGGTATGTTTGGTTCAGATAATCTTTATGCAAGATAGAGCACCATCACACATTGCACGATCACAACAGCACTTATTGCGGCATCGCTTCACCGACGAAAAAGTCATTGATCCGAGTTTTTCCGTTTTCATGGCCAACTCGTTTTCTGGAACTAACTCCATATGACTTTTGGTTATGGGATTATTTGAAGTCCAAGATCTAGCGTTGGAGTCCCGAAAAACAACATATCACGGACTGTGAGGAGCATTCTTTGTTCCGTGTTACTTTCGGGCGTTGAGAACATTGTGCAGAGGGTGCAATGTATAGTCCATGAGAGCGGCAATCACATTGAAGGTGGTCGATGTCTTTGCCGGGGAAGGGAAGGTGGTGAATAAAACGTGACGTTTCCCTTCAATTTCGTTATTGTTATTTATTTGTCTATTTTTTGTAAAAAAAAAAAAAAAATACACTGCACAGTGCACCTTTTCTCCTATGGGCAACTTTGGGAACTGCAGTTTTTTCCGCAGAATCGTTCTTCTCATGTCGTCATTAATCCCCCTACCAAATTTGGTGCTATTCCGGTCGTGATATGAGCTCTGATTAGTTGGGAACAACTTGACCACCCGCTTTACAATCCGGACCTCGCGTCCATTGGCTACCACCTGTTCCGGGAGCTAAGGGAGCTCATCGGCAGCCTGCATTTCAGTGACGATGAACAAGTGAAAACTGCTGATTTTCTTCACCGGCGGCAGCTTCTATGAAGTGATCATGCGGAAGTACATTGAGGGCTATGAGAAGTACTTAAATAAACTTGGAAACTATGTGGAAAAATAGTTAAAGGTATATAGAATCTGGTAAAGAAAAAAATTTGAAAATATATATAGTAGTTTTATTTTTATTACAAAACGGACCTTACTTTACGAATAACCCTCGTACAAATGGTTCTGAGTACTGTCAGTTTAATTAAAAAATCAAGAGAGGATGTCAAAAGCTTTGCACATTGTAAGATTAAATCGAACAATATGTTACAAAAAATTTTAGAAAAATTATTCTATACAAGTCTTCAATGTATTTCCATCGTTCCTTATCACGAGAATCTTGTTTTGGGGGAGCGGCTGCTTCCAAAATGTTTCCCACGGAGTGGCTGCTTCAGTTTGGATGGAAACCATATCAAACTTTGGTGTGCTTATATATGTTTCCCAAACTGAAGCAACTTCTCCGTGGGGAAGGATTTTGGTACAACTGAAGAAGCTTCCGGTGAAATGAGTTGGGTAATGAGACAGCTCAATACTAAAGATATCCTATATGGAATTTAAAACCTGCACAAATGTTAGGAAGCGATGATAAGGAACAATGGAGATTACATTGAAGGCTTGTAAAGTGATTTTTAAAATAAATTTGGATTTTCGATTTTATCTTAAGTGTGCAAAACTTTTGAAATGCCCTTCGTGTATAAGTGAAGAAATTCATTTTGTCCAAAAAAAAATTATTCTTAAATATTCTAATATTCATAATATTTGATTTTGCTCATTATTACAGCAATAATGGGTTGTTTTTAAATTGCCGCGACTATTGATTTCGGCTGTTTCTTTCTTCTTATTGAAGTCAGTTTTAAGCTGAATTTCTTCACTGGCGCTCCATTAGCCGACAAAAATTTAAAAAAAAATGAAATATCCTTATGCAATAAAATATGACTTGCTTTTTTCTCTTAAATTTATAGAGCACAGTATTTAATCAACTAATGGCAGTGAGTGGTGTTCTTGCTGCCATCGCATACTATTCCATTTACATAGCGGTGCCCGAGAAGGGAGAGTCGCTGGTGGGCATCATTGCCTGCGTCGCCACCATTTTCTTCATTGCCGCTCCACTAGCCGACCTGGTAAGCATGAGTCAAAGATAATTAACACTTCTTTTTATATTAGGTAATATGTGCGACTATAGTGTGACGCCCCCTACTGGTACTGGGGGGGGGGGGGCTGCCAACACCCCTAACCACACGACGTGAACACTTCGACATGCTTGATACACATTTACCAGACAGAGCAGTCACCCCAAGATTCTTTCACACTATGCAGCAGGTGTGGTGTGCAGGCATAAAGATACTAAGATACGAATCAAACTTATGCAAATTAACAAGCTTTAATGTATTCATTAATTATAAAAAAATTTATTCATAAGTTTCACTTAGTCCCACAATATAGGCAAAAAGCCAAGCAACAAGAAATAAATAGCAGAAACAAGATTAAAGATCAAAAGGAAGTGATGGTATTTAAGATGTTGTAATAATATTATTAATTATTCAAAGTTCATCAAAGTTCTTACTACTCAATATATATAGTTCTTTTTCACTAGATATAATCACTTAATAGAAAATAGGCTGCCATCACAAAAAAATAACAACACTGATTTTAGTATTTCTAAACTATAACTAAAGATCTGAGCCTAATCAAACACATTAATTAATTCAATCGTATAGTGGTTTCCTTTTTTTACAATTAATTATTAAAATTAATTTACTAATTCGTTTGTCTAACTTAAACACTGTTTATGAAACACAGTTCAAAAAACAGGTACGTCTAGGCAGTTTAAGCTACTTCTTATTTAGGTACGATTCGTCAAAATTCTAATATACAAAATCCAGTTTAACAATTACAATAGGTCCTCTAGGCGTTATTAATTCACGAAAGGGTTGACAGACAACAGTATTAAATGTTAGGGGCAATTACAACAAAACATTAACTAGGGATTCTCAAGTATGAACAGCAGTACGTATAGTCTTTAACCCCTTTATATTATTCGGTTAATCCTTCTAAGACTTGAGTTGAATGCTCATGGTAAAACTGTTACTTCATATTAAAGTACAAATAATGGAAGGTCACTCACCATAATTCACAGATATCATTTCGTTTAGCAGCGTTCACAACTGATATGCTCACCATGAAAACAATTAATTCCTTTAGAAACTTTCTGGTGAACTCCTTGGCTTAATAAATTACACTGGAGACCCATCCATAACCAGCAATATCTGCGCCGAGCACCTTTCTTTCTTTGGACTATTAATGGAACCTTTAATTCTTTCGAAAGTCGGGTACGAGACCAGTGTGTCTACAACTTGAAGAACATTTATACTTTATTTATTTCCTACATTTTTTGTATTGTCTATTAAATTTGTAATTTCCACTGCGCAATAAATCTAATTCTTTATTTGTTAATCATATCATTTCCATAGCTTGTCTTGTCCACGTGACATTTATATAGTCTTTAAATAGACTCAGTAGTTAGTTTTGAATGAATTAAGGAATGACTCATTATAAATAATGATAAACTATACTTTCACGTTACTTCAAAGATATGAAAATAACTACAACAAACAACAGTAAAGCTGCATTGAATGATACCACCTTTAACACTATTATCACTTGCACTCTTTTGCCATTCTAAATTACTAGACAGGTGATTTTGTCTGTTGCTAGAAAAATGAAATAGTGTTGCGGTTCATGTTACACGAAGATTCATATTATACAGATTTCCCTTAAATGAATATAATTATTACAGATAGACCCAGTCAAATCCCAAAGAACATTGCCAGCCTGGATTAAACAACAGATGTAACACTAAAGATGCAATGTTTTAACCGACTAGCACTAATGATTGTAACTACCCGTTTCTGATAATTCCAGAAGAGTGTAAACTTAACTGGGAGTACCTAAACAAATCAGCTTTCGGAGTAAATATTAGGACGTCCCATTGATACAAACATAATTATACCACATATTTAATCGGGGAATATATTTGTTATTTCACAAATTTTTAATTGAAGGGCGCACCTCTCGATATTTCCGGAGAAGGCAAAAAAAAAAAACACTGTAGGCGATTCCGGTATCCTTATCGTTGTTTTTCTCGTTTCAGGGCACAGTCATCCGAAATCAGTCCACAGAGAGTTTGCCAACCGTGATGGTATTTGGCAATCTCTTGCTTTCTGCGTTAAATCTGTGGTATGGAATTCTTTTAGGAGATGCGTTTTTTCAGGTAAAAATAATTTTTCATATTTACGAAGTACGTCCAAAAATATGTTTCTATTAAATAAAGGAAAAAACAGAAAACACTACTCCACATAGAAAAATTTTTTACTGACTCAGATGTACATTTCGGATTTCAAAAATCCATCATCAGTGAGTCGTGTACATCTGAGTCAGTAAAACATTTTTCTATGTGGAGTAGTGTTTTCTGTTTTTTCCTTTATTTATTAAGGTATCCACAGTTTCGGCTATTTTTCTATTTATTATGTTTCTATTTCTCACCGCGGTAGCGCTAAGATCACTGTTTGGCGCATGCGCAGGAGTTACACAGGCTCCTTGACGCCATTTTAAGATAGCTGTCACTTGTGTACGCTTCACTCTGTTTGTTTAATATGGCAAAGAAAATTGAAAATCTCGCCGCTTGTTAGCAACTTATGAGATTAGATCTGTAATTCGTTTACTGAATGCGAAGAACATTAAACCAATTGATATTCATCGACAGATCTGTGAGGTTTACGGTGATAATATTATGAGTGATTCAATGGTCAGGAGATGGGCAGTTTTCAGAGCTGTTGAATATTCGGGGTCGTCGTTGACGTAACTTCCTCTTAATAATTCGCCATATATTTTCTATTGAGGACAAATCAGAACTGCAGGCAGGCCAATTTAACACCCGAATTCGCCTATTATGTAGCCACTGTCCTGGAATGTGAGCGGTGTGGAATTTTAGCATTATCTTGTTGAAATAGAAAGGGACGGGTTCCAAAAAGACCTCAACGAGAAGGCAACATATGTTCTTCTAAAATTTCGATATTTGCTTGTGCAATAACGTTGCAAATGTGCAAGTTTCCCAATCCATTGGTACTCATGCAGCTCAGACCATTATTGAAACTGGCTTCTGTACAGCACGTCGGTAACAGGCAGGATTGTCCTTTTCCTCTTTAGTCCTAAATATACGCCGACGATTTTCGCCAACAACAACCGCAAATATAGATTCATGGAACCACAAAACACGTCGCCAGTGGCCGTCAGTCTACTTCAGATGGGTGCATGCCCAAACCAGGCGCCTACGTTTCCGCAGTGTGTTTACGAACACCTTTCGTTTTAAATAATAGAGCCTCAACTTACATTTTGTGATGTAGAAGCGAACGGTATTCAAAGATAAAGGTTTTTTGATAGAATCCTCGAGCCCATTCAGTAATTTCTGTCACTGTTGAATGTCTATTTTAAATGCAGTGACTTCGGAAACCCGAAGATTACGAGCAGTCAGAATTGGTCTTCGTCCTTGCTCTTTACGAAGGTGGTATTTCCGCTTGCTCTGTACCTATAATTAATATTATGAAACTAGCTGAAATGCCCGGCGTTACTCGGGCTGTGTTTGATGAGATATTGCAATATCTGAATTTGAACATAACTAAGTTTCGAGAATATTCATGTCACTTCTATGGCTTCCGGTACGGTCTTTTCCTTCCGTCCCAACTATTATGATGCATGTTGCCAATGGCAGTTTTATTAAAAAATTATATACGACCAAAAAAGAGATCGGCATTTATAAAATGTACATATTTTACTTCAGTCATATCAAACACATGTATTTAGTTACTCATGTTTCATTTGCATTTTTCATATTGTCCCAACTTTTATGGAAATGGGTATTGTATACTTGCTTTTTTCGTATTATCAAACGGAACTTACTTTCTGGGCGTACCTCGTAATTTCTACACTGTATACAGGGCGTAAATGGACGACGTTTCACAAATTTAAGGATATGTAGAGGATGAAACTGAGCAAAAAAGTCTAGTCGCGTTTTTCGATCTGTGGCCCCGTTAAAAAGTTATAGCGCTTTAAAGTTCGATATCGGTAAGGAATATCGGTATCGGTATTGGCCAGGGTGATTCTAAAAGGTCGTGCCCAAATGAAAAGGCAGGTAGAGGGTGAAATTCTGAGCAAAAAAATCTAGTCGCGTTTTTCAATCTAAGGCTCCGTTAAAAAGTTATAGCGCTAAGTTAAAAATTGATCAGCGTCTGTACCAAGATATATTTCCGGAAGTGACGTCACGAAACTTTAAAGCGCTATAACTTTTTAACAGAGCCACAGATCGAAAAACGCGACTAGACTTTTTTGCTCAGAGTTTCATCCTCTACATATCCTTAAATTTGTGAAACGTCGTCCATTTACACCCTGTATAAGTGCATGTTCGTTCCAAGATTGGTGTATGTTTTCGTTCATTAACTGTTTTTCCGTAAGAATTCAACGCCATATTTCCTCTGAAAACAACAACTCGCATTTTTCTAGTTATAAGAATTTATGAAGTGTTTGTGAAGAGAATTCGCGATTTTGCATTTGTAGTGTTTGTCCCTGCTTTTGGTGAGAGTTACTAAAGGGGTTGAAAGCACGCAATAATGGTTGGAAATATGTATGTCGTTCTGGTGTGCCTCTGTCAATGATAGGCTCGTGATCCCAGTTGGTAGAATTTTTCCTTTCGTTTTCAGTTTAAAAATATTTACCTTATGTTGGAGCAGTATCTCTAGTATTCATTTATTACTTTATTATGAGTTTTCGTCAGCTTTCTGGTTGTTTAAAAGGAAATTTCCTGATCTGTGAGCCGGATGCCTGCTCTATCATTGGACTTCCACTTAGACTACTTAGTCTTTAGAACACTTGGAGACAGCTTTACTGTATCAGTGTCCGCGGTGGCTCATTTAATACAATTGCGCATATCCGCTACAGAGGGACGGTTGCCGGCACAGTAACAAAAGACAGCTTTGAAAAAACAGGCCTTTCTTGAAGCAATTCCGGACCATTATAGGCTGAACAATGAAAAAATAATATTCTAAGATTCATATAGATATAATAAGGCGTTGGAAAAAATATATAAACATCTGATCAAAGAATGAAATCTGAATTTAATATGGTGTTGGATCGTCGATGACATCCAAGAAGGCTTGAGTTCTCCTCGGAATTGACAAATATAAGGCCTGGATGGTAGATAATGGAATTTCATACCATTCTTAAAGCAAAATTCGTCCCAGTTCTTGCAGAGATGCAGGAGGCGGAAAACAGCCCAAACCATGTTCTCCAAAATTGGCCTATTATATTGAGGTGTATGATGGTGACTCCAGAGAAGATGGGAAGGTGGTCGTCTGCATGCTCTTCAAATTACGATTCGAAAACATCAGCTGGGTAAATCGGAGCTTTATCTTCTTGGTAAATGCTGTTGTCTTCGAGAAGCCATGTCTGCGCCATGGGGTGCACATAATCAGCCAAAGTTTTTACATAGTCGCTGGCAGTGATTCTATCTTTCAAAGTGGGGCCTGCGTTATTTCAAAAGATGCTTCCAAACCATGAATGCGTCTCCACTAAACGGTACTGTGTTAGCCACACTCGAACACGTCCAGTAGTTTGATTCAATGGATCATATAATCGATAGTCCATGATTTATAGATGAGCATTAATATCAGTCACTAGTATTTTGGCAATTGCAGCTAGCCTGTTAATCAAGTTTCTCGGTTTCGTGAACACGGGCTTTGGAAAACTGAAGTTGATCTTTACAGCCACTTTTACAGGAGTTTATTTCTTATTCTGAGTCACAATCCTCCATCCAACACCAATAACATCCTTCTTAAAACTCAGTAAGCTATGATATGACTCAGCAATATTGGTAGCCTACTCTGTGAATAAAGAAATTGAGGCTTCTTACTTATTATCTAGGTGTCTAAACACATAATGCAAACAATAGAATGTTACATCACTTCCGCTTCCAACGCTTTCGAAACGTATCGTCAACTTCATTCCTGAAAATGTTGTAGCGGTTTCATATTTTGATCCAATCCATATATTTTATGGATCTATTTGATTGGTTGATTAGCCGGAGTTATGGGCGCATCAGCATCATGGGTCATTTGCACGTATTATGTATTTATTATTATCGTTATTATTATTGTGTATTAGCATTGAATTATGTATTTTATATTTATTAATCTGAAAATTTCCTTCTATTTCTTTTTCAGATTCCCAATTTAATTGGAACATTTGTAAGCATCATTACAGTTTCCCTTTATGCCATTTATCCATCAAAATCGAAGATAAAGAAACCATGAAATACTCCGTAGATAAACAGAAAATTTGAAGAAGTTTCTGTCAAGAAGCAACTGAGGGTGGTTTCATAAATCATGACAACTATTTCTTCTAATTTAGAGTTAGTATAAACATTTGAAAGCCTGTCCTAAATACTTAGAAATATGGTCTGCGTATAAAAGGAACAAAAATAAATAAATGAAAATATCGTTTAATTTGGAAAAACAAATAGCTATAAAGCAACAGAAATGAACATGGAGTAAGTACTACGTAATTTCCTACGGTGTTGTTTCTGAGATTGTTCACAGTTCATTGCCAGCAGTGGGGAAGGCGAGGAAAGCTGTATGTGTTTCTTTAATCCTGTGTCATCCCTCGTCGAAACCCCAGTGATATGACTTTTTTGTTTGCAAGGTGGTTCCTACGTAATAGCATAACCAAAAACGAGTGGCATAGAAACTTTCTTTCTTGACACTAACCATTTATTAGGATGAAATGAGTGCACGTTTCCGGCACTTTACATATTGCGCAGTATACCATTCTTTGGTGGTATCCCGTCCCCGCTTCTGGATAACGGCCTGAAGTTCGTCGTTGGAGGAGAACTTCTCACCGCAAGCCTTCTAGAAGTAAGATACGGTCAGTTAAACAAGCAGCCGCCTGGTCGTCAGAAAATTTACGAGTGGCATAGAGAATTCGTGGAGATCGTTACATATGCATACATCTTCGCACGAATTTCTTTCCAAACACAGTGCAGTTAGTACATACACTTGCCATGATTTATGAAACGACCCCTATTTTGATTTCAGTTGCTAAATTTAAACTTTTATATAAAAAAATAAAAGATGTTTACTTTGTTGTGATTTTTTAAATCCTATTTATAATGAAATCGTAGTTTTTTAATTTTCATGCTCTTATTTTTATTGAGTACAATTGATATGAAAGCTAATTGAAGCAAATCTTTTTGGTCCCGCCTTCAAGACTTTTCAAGCTGCCCTTATTCAACATTGTCAAAGCTATACACGGTGAGTCTGGTAATAGAGCGTATAACTGGAAATGGTGTATGTTAATGAAATTAAAAATATTATTACAGTAATACCCCCCTTGACGCTGCTCCGCTTAACGCTCTTTCGGTATTACGCGATATTGGTATTCCGCGAAATTGCGCACGACTGCAAAGAAAAAGAAAGTAAAGCGACAAGAAAAAGCATTTCGCTGGAAACTAAAATGCAGATGCTCAGTCGGCAGGTGAACGGCAATCTGATATGGCACTGCATTAAATTTGTCTAATTCAACAATACGCACAATTCTAAAAAATAAAGAAAAAAAATCGTAAAATCAGCAACTACAACCACAACGACTTCTGCAATAAAAATTACCCGTTCTTGAAGAAATGTGATGAGGAAATGGAAAAACGACTTTCCATCTGGATTAATGATGAAGTTGAACATAATATGCCATAAGTCAAGCAATTATAATGGAAAAAGCGAGAACAATATTTAACGCGACACGAGTGGAAATTTCGTAGCTAAAATTTAAAAACAGAAACAATCTTCATAACATACAGATTACTGGAGAAGCGGCAAGTGGAGATACAAAACCAGCTGCTGCATTTCCAGCGACATTAAGAGCAATTGTTGAACGAGGGAGTTATCTTCTTGAATTAATTTTCAATATTGATCAAACAGACCTTTTTTGGAAGAGAATGCCAAAACGTACATTTTTTCCCATGAAGAAAAGCGAGCACCAGGATTTAAACCTGCAAAAGATCGTTTAATACTTCTACATGAGACATTAAATTAAAACCAGTGTTGTTTATCATTCCTAAACCCCAAGAGCAATGAAGGGAATTTCAAAATCATCTCTACCAGTAATTTGGGAGTACAATACAAAATCTTGGATCACTATGAAAATTTTTCAGAATTGGTTTACCGAACATTTTGCTCGTCTGTTAAACTCTACTTCGAATTTAAAAAACTAGAACCGAAAGCTTTACTTCTGATTGAAAATGCTCCAAGTCATCCAAAACATTCGTTCGACTTAACATGCATTCCAGTAGAAGTGGTTTTCCTGCTGGCAAATACAACTTCTTTAATCCAACCAATGGATCAAGGAGTAATATCAAATTTTAATAATGACGCTTATTATCTGCGGCGGCTATTCCAACAACTGATTGATAAAACTGATGGAGAAGATAAACAATCCATTAGAGATTTTTGGAAAAACTACAATCTCATGGATACTGTAAACAAACCAGTCTTTCCTGGAATAATATTACCGAGAAATGTTTGAAAGGAGTATGGAAGATTGTATGGAGCTAAGCAAGGATGTTGACATAAGATAATCCATTATTGAAGTCGACGAAATTGTCAAGCTTGCTAATGAAACAGGCTTGGATAAATATAAATGCGCAGGATATTGAAGAATTACTGCAAGTTACAACTGCAAGTCTTTCCAGTGACGATTATAAAGAATTAGTGGAAGAACAAGTGCAGAAAGATGATGAAATTAGAATTTCTGAAGATGAGGATCAAAAGGAACATTCAACGGAATTTCTAAGAAAAAGCTTAGCCACTAAAACGGAAATTATGGATCAGTTTATACAAAATAGAAGTTCAAAGGCAAGACGAAGTGTCATTGATGCAATGTCTTTCTATGGACAATTGTTTCCTGAACGAAACTGGAAAAGGTAAACGACGTTAGACGACTTCACAAAAAACAAAGTCTTTACTCGAATTTTTTTTTGATTTTCATGAATGTTTTATGAATATTATCAATAAATACGTCTATAATTAATGTAATAAAAAGTATTTAACAATAAATGTTACAAAATAAAACAAAAAAACTGATAAATTTAATTATTCTATATTCTGTTCCACTTATCCCCATTATTTAAGTGTTAAGATGGCCTCCTTTAACGCTGTTTTGTTTAGAGCTGGAACTTACTGGAACTTATCCCCCGCGTTGAAAAGGGTCTTACTGTACTAAGCAGGATAGGGGCTACTTGGTAGTGACATTTTTAAGTTTATGCAAGAAAGTGTTCATGAATTTTGGAAACTTATCTCCTAAACTTGACAGATACTAAATACAGGTGTCAATTGTAAAGTTGTAGAGCACCCTTCAATTACTTTAAATCGAATGATAAAATCATTGTTTTATTTGCGGGAAATTAAAGATAAAAATTGTTTGAAATTGATATGGTACTTCATATCATTTACACAAAAGCCCATCGTTGGTGTCCATTGTCCAGAGGCTTGACATCTGAAGAGAAGCACCAATAATGGGCTAACTTGAAGTACCTTACTAACTTGAAGCACTTTTTTCTTTAATTTTCCCGGAATAAAGTAATGATTTTAACATTCGATGTATAGTAATTGTAGGGTGCTCTACAACTTCGCAGTTTACACTGTTTCTGTCAGTTTTAGTTTAGGAGAAAAATTTCCAAAATTCATGAACACTTTCTTGAATAAACTTGAATATGTCACTACCAAGTAGCCACTATCCTGCTTAGTAATAATTTTTTTAATTTCATTAACCTACATCAAATAGTTTTCGAGTTATACGCTCAAACTTTTGTTTCACCCTGTATATGTGCAGTTTATGTTGACTTGATAGATATTTCGATGTTATTAATATTGGTGAGTTTGTTAGACTTTTGAGTGGGTCGATTTACAAGAACTGTTATACAGGGTTGTTACAAATGATTGACCCGATTTCATAAATTCACTGTAGCTTTATGAAATATTTTCACAAAATTTGCAGACATAAGAAAAAAGCTCAATTTTTTTTTTTTTTTTGGCATATCACAAATGCTCTATATGTGCCTCTCTAGTGATTCTGCAGACATCAAGTTCATTCTACACTTTTTGAAGCATATCCCTATCAATCTGTTGAAAAGCACTGTTGATGCGAACTTTCAGTTCTGGTAGGTTAGTTGGTAGAGGAGGCGTAAACACTTCATCTTTCACATAGCCCCATACAAAACTGATATGAATGAAACTCAAGCACAACATAAGCTTTTTCTGCGCCTGTCGCCATTTTGAATAACTGCTCACTGCTGTGCTCTCATGGCATAAGTCAGAAGCAAGCCTGCAACAAAAAACTTTGAGTTTATCCATACGTCTGCAAATTTTTGTGAGAATCGGTCATAAAATAAAGCTACAGTGAATTTATGAAATCGGGTCAATCATTTGTAAAACCCTGTATATACACGTGTCGAGAAAACGAACTTTACACGAGATAATTTATAGCCTGTTATGATGGTGATTACAGCGAAATACGTCGGTTTTCAATAAATAACTGTATTGCCTTCACTAGACCCTTCCTATCTTTTTCGGTATTCCTCGGCAATATAGACCACGTTTGACAAATATCGATGCCCGTAGACCATATTGACAAATATATTGACAATTGATACTCAAGAATTGTCGCAATATAAACAAAAAATTAAGCCTCCCAAGGAAGGTATAGGAAAGTAGCAGAAGCCCTGAGTTCATCAATGTTTTTATTCCTTCATCTGCATTTTTAATCCCCAATTTTTTTAATCAAAATTGATTTTCTCGAACCTTGTATTTAGAAAATATAAAAGAACCCTATCTTCTTTCCTTTCTCATCATTTTCGATCGAATGATATATCACACACTATACGTGGCCATAAAGTTCTAAAGACCAAGTGATTGCCACCCCCACAATTCCGACCCTATTGTGACAATTCGGCCCAAACTTTACAGTGATGTTGATCTTGCTTAGAGGAACCTGCATACGGAATTTCACTCCTTTATATGCATAAATACGCGTAGATTTTTTGGTCCCCTCTAATTTCCGCCCCCGAAACTCGACCCCAGTAGGCCAATCAAAACTAAACTAAATAGTGAAGATGCACATGCCCATAGAAAGCTATATTCCGAATATCAACCTTCTACCTCAAAAAATGCGAAAATTATGAAGGGGACGGACAGACAGACGGACATTGTGAAAACAATAAGTAGCTCCATTATAAGTAGCTACTTAATAATACGATGTGCTGAGATCAACGATATAAAACATGCTATAAAAGGGAATCATCTACTGAAAGGTATAAGTAAAATCAACTATAGTTGGACTAACGTTAACTAAATGCTGACTTGAATCCAATAAAACCCTGGTTCCCAACCTGGGGGTCGTGAAATCTTTTCTAGGGGGTCGCCAAGCTAGGATATTTTGAGAGGTTTTTTTTTTTTATTTCGCCATGTACCATTCTGTTAAAAGGGGGTCGCGATTCCAAAAAGCTTGGGAACCACTGCAATAGAACATCCTTGGAGTAAGTTATAACGCACTGTGAGAAGTTTCTGAACTCGAATTCGGATTGGTAGTAGTTTTACAAAAGCAATGAAAGTGCGTTCCTGATGACACTTTACTAAATTAACAAAAAGTATCCCAGGAGACATAAAGAAGGTCAAAGGTGGGCAGCTCGACATTTTTTTAAAATTATAATTCAGGTGTCCTTTAAATTATGGAATATAATATGCAGGATGAGCATAATTAAAATTTTAAACTGTTCTATACTATAGTAGAATCTTTTGGTCAGAATGATTTCAAGTTTGGCATAAATACTAGGGGAACAAACGACGTTTTTTACGGTGAAGAACAATATAATAAATCAAAAAAGAATCTACGCAAAACATGTTCAATATGCTGTTCTTCGTTTTGTGATGGTAGCTGAAATCGCCAAATAGCATTTTCAACGGCAGGCTTTCTGTCGATTTTATAATGCGTGATACGCATGCTTTCAACTCCGCCGAGTTTGCGATATCCTACTAAACACAACGTTCTTTGTGTCCCTGCTTACTCGTATGCAGTGGCAAATGCATTCAGCTATTCCTTGTTTTTTTATGTCAAAGGCCTAGTTCAAAAATATACAGGGTGCGTTCATAAAGTTTCAAGACTGATTTTTTTCCTGAGTAGGGAAGGGCGCGCATACCGGTTCCATCGACGGGGTGACGTAGTGGAGGGGGGGGGGTCAGCTAACTGACAGCACCAGTTATTTCCGAGACGCTGGAGTGAGCAGATCACTAATGGCGTGAGTGCGTGTCAGTGACCCGAGTCGAAAATGCAAGAGTGCTCCGGCGTTTGAAGGATCGAGTCCGCCAGGAGATTAAAGACAATTGGGTTCTTCACCACGACAATGCACCCTCTCACACGTCGCTCGCCGCCGGCGAAGTTTTGGCCAAGTTCAACGTGGCAATACTGCCCCAGCCATCCTACACCCCCGACCTAGCTCCCAGCGACTTCTTTCTTTCCCCCCGAATTAAGGGAAGCGATTCAACCTGAAAGAATTCTCCCTTGACAGCATTCCGTGCGAAGAGTTCCAGGGAGCCTATGAATAATGGGGAAAACGTTGGAAGCGTTGTGTTGCTGTCCAAGGGTCATATTTCGAAGACTTAGTTCGCTGTACAAAACTGTTTTAAATTGTTTATTCGGAGAACAGTCTTGAAACTTTGTGAACGCACCCTGTACATTATAATTAAAAGGAGGATGTTAGTGGCTTGTAGGCGACTTATGTATAATAGTTTTCAGTGAAAATTATTTTAAAATAAATTGAGACTTCTGAATACATATCAGGTTGGTGCATGGAAAATGTAGTTTTTATTTGTCACAAGATTAAACAGTATAAAAAAAAAAACGACTTTGAAATTTCACTATCGCCTTGCTATATTAGTCCGTATCTTGAAAACTACTGAACCGATTTTGATGAACTTGGACTCTTCCCTAAGTTGAAAGATACTTAATCCAATTAAAAAAGAATTATTGCAATTCGATTTCTAGTTTGGGAAATACGTGAACAAACAAACATCCATACATACTGTAACGTCACCTCGATCGAGAGAATGGGTTACAAACAATCCAACCACCTGTAGTTAGGCGTTAAGAGCTTGAAGGGCAAGAGACCATTTATGGCAAAGCCATTTATTTACAAGGCGCTAATTAAAACCCAAGTATCAGTTCCTTAAAAAAGTATTCTTTATTGGTAATGTCTGAAAAACTTTTCATAAGAAAATTACATAACTGCTCACGATGGTAGTGGCAGTATTTAACAAAAATACATTGCTGTTCTGCCAGTAGGGCTTAACTTTAAGTTGTTCACTGTTTCAAGAATGCCATAAGAAATAGTTTAATAGGGAATTACTACAAGAGACAAAAAAAGGAAGTTAAGTTTTCACAAGAAAAAAAACTTTGAGCGAGAAGGAAAAGAATTAAATTAAAAAAAAAAATTAAATTTTAAATTTACTTTTGCCAAATACTGTAGTTATTTTTCAAAACACTTTAAAATGTACCCGTTAAATGTAAAGAATTAACGCGATCTTTATCCACTAAATTCTAATAACATTAATCTTTTCGCAAAATAACAATTAGTTCCTTTATTCCTAGCTTTTAATCAACGAAGGAGAGCAAAGGAAAAGGCGAGCTGGTGCCGCAAGGGAGACCCCGGATCCGGAAGTGGGTGTCACGATTGTCCTTTTTGCGAGTTGGCGTACTTCGGGAAAGGAAAGGAATTGGCGAATGGTGAGTACAGCGTCCAAAAAACAAGTCCTAGAGAAAAACAAAATAATGCACAGGAAAAAGTCTCAGATGACGAATATATGGGCTAGTCTTGTGAATTAAATGTGAAAGAATAAAACTTGCACGTTCCATGTTGAAGCAAATCTCATCGTAGTGGTTCGCAGTCATCAAGATGGTCAGTTGAAGAAAGCTGGAACTACTTGCAGGATGAACTCGCAGTTTACCGCGCGTTCCATTAGAGGACTTGGATAATGTTTCGCTAAATAAGCTGAGGCCGATAGGACCCAGGTGGATGGCTCTAATGTCCGAAAGACTGATGGAAAAAGAAAGTAAACAAGCATAGTATTACCGGGGAAGGGATAGGAGGGGGGAGGAATAAAGGTCTAGGCCAAAACTATGGGAAAATTAATCTTGTTAGTCAGGAACGCTAATACTAGACTTAATACTAAAATTCTAAACCATTCCTGGACGTGTTCTCAAGGTCCTGGCTACTAAATTTTGACATCGGCAGCCTTTACGGCGTGGAATTCATAGAATGATGAAAACATCTGAGGTAAGTGTCCGGCCTAAAAGAAAATTCAGCTTGCGAAGAAAAGAAATTTTAGTTGATGATCCAATTAACATTAATCTTGCCTCTTTTTCTTTCTCTGTTGCAGGCGATTTTCAAACTGAAACTCTTCACGATGGAAAAACACTTTGATGAACACCATCTTCCTCGATGGTTGCAGCCTCAAAAACAAGGAACGGCATCCGATTGCGCTGTTCAACCTGGTCGGCGCGATGTGAGAGAAGAGGCCTCCACTGGTCCCCACATCGATAAAGCCATCATGCAGTTGTCGAACAGTCTATTACAATCGTGGTGAAGGTTTAACAGAATCGAATAGCTCCATTGCTACCCGAAGTTCAGGACTGCATTCGGCGACTGCTCCTGTACTGCACCATCTGTCCTGTTCAACTGTTCCTTTCGGCAGCTGCAGTACAAGTCCGAATTTTTGGTAAAATCATCACCACCACCTCAATTCTTCCAACAAAAGGCGGTCTTGCGCTTGGGCCCGTAGCGCGCATTGGCGTTCGTCCTCGAGGACCTTAAATCTTACTTTTCTACTATTAAATGCCTTTAACTTTGTTTATGACGTCTAACAATAATTCTAATGCCTACTGTAAAAGCCATAAAACAACTTTCTCAACAATAGACATTCAAAATCTAAGTTTCTTTAAAAATCTATTTTCCTAAAAATATTATCTTTTTTTTAAAATATCGATCCTCACAAGAAATAATCTTTCAAACCCCCAACCCAAGAGTAAACATTAAAAAATGGAATCAGAAAACTGTATGAATCATAATTTTTAGGAAACTCTGTTGAAAAGAGGAAGGGAGCCGAATGGGAAGACTTGCACTTGGGAAAACATTGGTAATCGCAATAAAATGAACCCTTTAAGCACAAGAGGCGGGAGATCGAACAAAATATACACTGGCGGGAAAAAAAAATCGCAACACCACGAAGGACTTGTGCTAGATGAATGAAATTTGGACAGTATATTCAGCTATGGTATTTATTCAATTGATTCAAGTTTCAAG
>JAHWFO010001864.1:1670974-1710376 GCA_023313115.1 Rhysida immarginata | reverse complement strand
AACAAGATTAAGAACAGAGTATAAAAAACCGACTTTGATGAAACTTTCACTATCGTCTAACTATAATCAGTCCATATCTTGAAAACTACTGAACCGATTTTGATGGAACTTGGACTGTTCCCTAAGTTGAAAGATACTTAATCCATTAAAAGAGAATTATTGCAATTCGATTTACTACTTTCTGAGAAATACGTGGACATACATACATACATACACTTATGAAATTTGGCATACTTGTTTAGAAGCCCACATAGACTAACATACATACGCATTCCAACAATATTACATACATATTCATCAAATGGATAACCTCCTTTTTTTAAGTCGGTTAAAAAGTAAAAGTGAATATCTTAACAATGGATAAACTTTTTTAATCAAAGTATACAATCTTTCAGAATCTACACAATTCCGCCAATGCAACGCAAGTTTATGTATGCTTGTCACAGAAAATTCTGGAGTTCTGGATTCGACGAATGCTTTGAAGGCTTGCTGGTTTCTGAAAACTATCCCCTTCAGAAAATTATCAAGATGCTTGAAAAAATGGTAATCAGAGGCGACAGATCGGAAGAATAGGCGGGGTGAGGCAAAACTTCATAACCCAATTCGTTGAGTCTTTTCACGGTCACTTTTACAATGTGTGGTCTCGCGTTATCATAGAGAAGAATTGGTCCCTTATGTCGCAATTGTTCATGCATTTGTCAATTTCTTGAACGTACTTTGCAGCTGTTATTGTTTCACCCGGTTTCAAGAAGCTGTAGTGGATAGTTCCACTTGCGACCCCATATTGCTGTCACCATAACCTTCTGCGGGTGCAGATTTGGCTTTGGAAACGATTTTGGAGCTTCTCCTGCATCCAACCACTGAGCTGACTGATGCCCATTTCTTCTGCAACTTCTCGAGAAGTATTACGCGGATCAGCTTCAGTAATTGTTCGTAAGACATCATTGTCAACATTCGCTTGAGGTCCTCATCTTCGAAGAATTCATCACCAGCACGAATTTTTATGAATTTTTTTGAATCAACGTTGAACCAGCCAGTCATTCACGGTTCCTTCGCCTAATGCTTGGTTAATATTGCGAGCTGTTTCTATTGCTTTTTGCCCTAATTTAAACTCATAAAGAAATATGGTGCGAATTTGTTGTTTGTCCATGTTTCATTTGATGCTTGAAGAACACCAAACAAATATGATATGAAAAGAACTACTAACATGCGCAGATAGAGCAAATTTCACGCTTTTAAATGATGTATGATATTTGCATATGCATTTGAGAACCATGTTCAAAGTTCAGTATGTTTAAAAAACGATATTTTCCATGCACCAACCTAATATTAATATTATCCGACTAGTTTCGTCTTTATTTCAGGCTTTATAAAGAAACTAGAGGCAAGCCAAGCAGGCTTACAGCCTGTGAAATTTGTTTTGAGGATTATAATCATTCTTGGAAGAAATGGATACATTCAAATAAGCTTAATTGCCTTGAGAATCATTCCGTTTTATATTGGTTTGCCTTAAAAATTCATTACATCTTTTCTGGAACTCAATGACGGTCATCCATGCCACCACCTTCCCCACCACCGAGTTTTTAGTTAGGTCATCGACAAATGCCCTCAATTTCAAGCAAAGACAATCGCGGGTCTATGCATCGAAGTTTCGTACGGAGCCAGCTGTTACGTTATTTCAGTAATCTGGATTACATGTAATGTGATGAAGAGATCTGGTTTTCCGGACTTGGTCACTATGGCCATTGCATCCTGGTAGTTTTTCTGCAATGCGCGTTTGCTCTCGGTAAATGACTTAAGTAGAACACACACCTTTCTTGTACTTTCATATTAAAGTTATTAGCCTGATTATGATCGAAATCCATCAAGTCAAATGTAACCTCCACTCTCAAAGCCTTCTGATTTTCTGTCATCCAGTGTAGATGGTCTCCTTCAACTTATAAAACGCTTCCACAATATACTGCTGAGTAACTTTCCCCGCGTGCAACACTGGATTAAACAATCCTGGCCTTTTGTACAGTTTGTAGGAGTAGAAGGCTAACTTGCTTACTTTCGTCCCTTCAGTGCACCTGAATTTCATCTTCCAGCCTTCTTCTCCATGAGAAAACAGCAACGGGTAAGTCATTGGATCACAGTTCGGACTCAAAATCCACAGGTGTTGTCTGTTGTTCCTGGTGCTTGGGTAGCTCAAATGGTGGTTGGTTCTCCATCGTCGGCTTCAAACACTTTTGCTACTTCATTGACCGTTGGCAAATTATATCTTCTGGGATCTACCACATTTGAACCTTTCCTGTGGAGCGGGCACAGATACCCTTCATCATCTTGTACAGGGTGTTGCAAAAATATACAGGACAGTACTGCTGGGTAGCCTATCCTCTCGCATCAGGGACCGCTTCTTAAAATGATAATTGGGAAATTTTATTTTGTTAAAAATATACGTAATTTTTGTATATACGTAATTTCCCTATTATCACTTTATGAAGCGGCCCCTGAAGCGAGAGGATAGGCTACCCAGCAGTACTGTCCTGTATATTTTGCATCACCCTGTACGCACGTGCAAAAGGGTTGTTGTTTCTATGATGTTCCTATGAAATTTAGGTTTGAGGATCAGAACCGTTTACGTTGAAATTGCGTAGGCAACGGAAACTAATGCACCGGCGTATCTATTTCTGTCGAGTTATAAACAAAAAAGAATTGGTATAGCCATAAAGGCATTGATGATATGACCATTAGATTAGGCTTACTTTATTCTTACTCACAGAACATAAATGCTTTGTAGTGTATTCTACATTTGAGCATCATTTCATTTACTTTAGAAATATACGTCAATGTTTATTTACAAATAGATCATGCTAATTATCTAGCAAAATTCCACGGAATACACAGTTATAAATATAATTTTTATATGATCTATAAAGATCACTGGAGAATATTTTTCCTTGCTTGGAATACGATCTGAATTGAAATCTAAAAATCTCCTTGGGTAAACAAAGCAGAGTGAAATATGATGATGTAACAGTGTATTACGTTTCATCGCAGAGGCCTTCTCTCTCGGTGGTTACGGCCAACACCACCTCTACTCAAAGCCTGAGCGCGAAAATTTCATACATTGTTACATCATCATACCTAGTCATAATTTAGGGCTTATTATTGGTAGAAATGCAATTAAAGACGACTACCTATGACGTTTTACAGCTTTTTACGATTGCTTTAATGTAGTTTACGATTTAAAAAATGTATGTCATGAAACTGAAAATGTATGTTTTAAAACCAAAAATGTGATTTACGAATCTAAAAATGTTGTATTACGAAATAAAAAATGTTGTATTACGAAATAAAAAATGTAATTTACGAATTAAAAAATGTATTATATAAAGTAAAAATTGAATTACATTTCCAGTATTTTGTAATAGGTGTAAATTTTAAAAAATACTTCTGTTAATTAAAAAAAAAAATCTCTATTTATTGTAAAAAAAAAAAAAAAATCCTAGTGGCAGTTTTTAATCCTACACAAACAACTTCGCGTCAGCAGATGTGTAGAGTAGACGACAGTTACCACAATAATAAACATCAGTGACAGTTAATTGATTTTTTGTATGATGTCTGCTCAAGATATTTTACAACAACTGCACGATTTCGGGCACAATGACCATTCATTAACTTCAACAACTGAAGTATATCGTTTACAGTGAAAATAAATCAATAAAAATATATGGTATTCAATAAATATATTTACGTATTTCTTATAATTTACAATAATAGCCTTCAACTAGTTCTGCTGTGGAACCAGATGCGCACAATAGTAACGTAAGATTATACTATTGATATACAATATAAAAGAGACACAAAAATGTCTCTTTGTGTATATTACGTAATGGATTATGGACAAATATTAATTACAGGATAACATAAATGATACACAGAATGAGCAAACTGAACAAATTTACCCAAATCAGGAGCAAAGAAAGCAACGTGGTCGTCCTGCTGGTGGAAAAAATTCAAACGTGACAAACGCACAACGACAGTTAATTATTGCTCAAATTGTGAATAATGGCCGGACACATAAAGAAGTATGAAAAAATATTTTACAGTGTTTACAGTATTACAATAAAGATAAACATCAAATTTTGCATTTATAGGTTGCAGATATTTTCAATTTACCAACGAGCACTATCTCATCTATTATGCACGTCTATTTGAAAGAAAATAGAACTACAAAACAACCTAAAATGGAGGAAGAAAGTCTAAACTAACTCCTGACGAGGAACACACCATCACTACATTCATCAGAGAAAATAATGATGCTACTTTAAAACAAATTTCCCAATTCGCCCTACAAACAATAGGAAAAACTGTGTCTACCACCCTAATTCATAACGTGTTGAAAAAGAGCAGAATTACAACTAAAGCCCTTTATAAGCTAGGAATACTTCTGATGTTATTGAGGCCATTATTCACTGGAACACCACAAGGCTAAGCTATCGCCTTATAATTCCAACGAGCTCTGTAATTTTCTTGAAGCGCTATTCGAGAAGCAAACTGGGCTTGCCTACATCATCATGGATAACGTAGCTTTTCACAAAACTAACACAACAAATTGGTATGGCGGAATGGTACATTCGCACAGGCCTACCGCGAGATAATGATACGGAATCAAAAAGAATTACGGGGCTGTGTTGGGAGTATGTTAGAAATGGCAACAGACAAGAACCAATATTTCGCGTAAACATCAAATTTATAATACTGCCACCCAATGTAATAGGTGATTCGATAGGTTTGAAATCTAAATTAAAATGTTTCTTCATAAAGCTAAGAGCGTATAAATTTAATGTAGCATCTACATTGACAATGCTAACCGTCATAATTGCAATACTAGTATCCACCTCCATGTTGTCACTGACTGGTCTAGTTGTTGGTGAATATTTCATTATCGCACTGAACAACAACATTTCCATATCAGATATCGACACTTTAGGATGAATATACACTGAGTGGCCAGAATATTATGACAACCCCATCAGTACTTCGTTGGGCCACCTTCTGCCTTCAGTACTGCGGCGATTCGCATTTACTCCACGAGATGTTGAAAGGTGATGCGAGGAATCTGACACCATGAATGCTGTTGTCTTGTACTTTCTGGCCACAATCCGCTTCAAACCCATTCTGGCTCTATCAGTGAGCTTCGACTTTCAGGCAATGTTGTGCTTCGCAGATGATGTCTTTCCCTGCTTCTTATAAGCTGTCATAACAGTCTGTTGTGTGAAATTTGTTGTTTTGGAACCACCTGTTTGATGGCTCTTTCAACTTTCTCCCACAAATGCTCAATTGGATTGAGATTTGGTCATTATGGGGGCCATCTAAGCTAGGTTCGTCGTCGTTCGTGGCGATCACAACAATCTCGCCTTACTATCATTTTCATTTGTCGAATCAATATAGATTTAAAGCATACATTCAGTAGCAAAAAACTTTTTTTGCAGCAAAAAACGCACAGGAAATGTTTGTTCTTGAAACTATTCCTATAAAATACGAGTAGCGTGGCATGCCGCATTGTCACATTGGAAGACGCCATCTCCATTGCGATACACCATCAACATGATTGCATGAACTTGATCAGCAAACATACTTAGGTATGTTCTGATACTCAGACGTTTTCCTACAAATAAAGGAACCATATTATGCCAGGAAAATATGCCCCAAACCATGACTGCCCCCACGAGCTTGAACGATTGTACTCATGCATGTAGGGTCCAAGCTTTCATGCAGTTTCCGTCAAATTCTCATTCTGTTATCTGCACGATGCAACTAAAAACGTGGTTCATCAGAACACATTACTTTTTTGCGATGCTCAACTGTCCAATCCTTGTGTTCCTGTGCGAATTAGAGACGTTTTATCTTCTTAACTGCAGGTAGCAAAGGTGTTCGAACTGGCCTTCGGCTCCCATATTCCATACTATGCTGTGTATTGCGAACAGTGCGTTAAGAGATCATTTGAGAGGTTCCCTGATAAAGATATGCGATAATTTGATGCGCTGTTGCCCTTCTGTTGTCTCGTACCAGTCTTGCCACTCTCCTTTCTGCCCGAACATTGATGGCCACAACTGGCACGTTCAGACCCAGTTTTCCGGCAGAAGTCCAGTCTGTAACAATTTAACAGCAGCTGCTCTAGAACATTTAACGAATGCAGCCGTTTTGCTGATATTAGCTCCATGGCTCCGAGCGTCAACAATCATCAAACACTGCTAAATCGCGTCGTTTACTTATAATCTTCTGAAACAAATCACTTCCAATGTCGTGGTAAACAACCTGCTTGCCTATTTACGCTAGTCCGGCTCTTTAGCAACTTCAGCGCGAAATCATAGCTAATTTGACTACAAACATCAGGTGGTCTTAATAATCTGGCCACTCAGAGTAAACACTTCCTAGTATAGATCTCACTACACCATTGTACAAAGCTTTAACAATACAAATAATCATTGATATCAGTGTCGATCAGTCGTCTATAGTTAGACCAGCCTGTTAGTATAGGTTCACATTCGTTAAAGAGTTACATTTCAAAAAATTGCAAAAACGCCTGATCTCCTATAACTTATAATACCGTATTTTTGAATAGTTTTATATTTGTTCTACACAGCATGAAATCTTTCATACAGGACTGATGAAAGTGATGAAGCTAAGATATCACACTTCTGTTGCCTGGGTGCTTCAAGTCCTTCTCAAAACAAAATCTATCACACACATTAGGCTACACAGATATCCAAATTCATTGTTTATGAATATAGGAGGAAATATGAATTCCGTGTCCCAAACTGTCGCATATACAGGGTGAGGTATTTATCTTGAGACAACTGAATGTCTCGGAAACTAAGCATTGTACGAAAAAAATGTCCAAAATCAAAAGTGAATTATTTCGCAGGAGAAATGGGGGACTTGCATATTTCCCTGCGCGCCCTAGTGAGAAGAACGCAAAGCTAATTTTTCCAGTTGCATCTTGGGTCATTAGTTCCCGATTCCCATTAGCATTAGAGTTAGCATAGGAGTTACACTGAAATAAATCATGGTTGGCACTTACTGCTGCGTACCAGGTTGCTTTAACAATAGTTTGAAGAACAAAAACGTGTCTTTTAATCAATTTCCAAAAGATCCATTATTAAAAAGGAAATGGATACAGGCTATCAAAAGGCAGGGAACAAGTGGACGATATAGCTTGTTTAAGCCCGCGCCGTTTCACAAGGTTTGTGGAGCACACTTCAGTCCATCAGGAAGGAAAGGCTATTTAGATAGAATTCCAAGTCTATTTCCATCTAAACAACCAGAAAAACCAACAAGGAACCCTACTTGTTATGTGAAACGCCATAATTTTAAATTTATTGAAGCAGTTTTTATTTTTTTTCCAAAAATCCCGCGGCACAGTAGCAAATCTCTCGCGGCGCACAGTTTGAGAAACACTAGAGTAGAGCGTCGATTATCCGAACTTATTAAAACCAATGTTTTTCGGATAATCGATTTTTTTTTTTAGAATGAAAACGCTGCGTTTTTACATATAGTAGAGCGTTGATTATTCGAATTTATTAAAACCAAAATAGTTTGAAAATCGCTTTGTTCGGGATAATCAAAAAGGCACACAATTCCTGAAATCGTAAAAAAAAAGCGTAGATGCTAGTAGATACACTGTAGTCCTAAAACTTTTCAAAGACAGTTTAAAATACAAATCGAAATGTATCTTCATATATGAATTAACTATCATTATGGATAGCGGATTTTTCCTTTCCTTACTGTAAACAGGAGTATTAAATAAAAAAGGAAAATAAATATAGAGATGTAGTCGATGGGTTCGCATTTTGTAGGCTGTTTTTTATTATTTTTTTTTACGGGTTCGGATTATCGACGATCTACTGTTTACAAAATTATAAAATTATATTATTAATATAAACAAACCTACCTTATACAAAATCTTCAGAAGACTGCTTTAAATAAAAATATGCTGCCCAAACAGTAATAGTAGAATCACTGGATAGTACTATAGTAAGCTCTAGTTCCTAAGTAAATTATCAGCAAGCACCTATAATCAGACTAGAACTACTTTCCCAGCATGCTTTCCGCGATGTTCTCTCACTAGAGGGCGATAACGAAACATGCAAGTCACGCATTCATTACTTAAAAAATTACCCCCCCCCCCCACTTGTGAGGGGGGGCTGGGGGGAGGGGTAACTTTTAAATCTTAAATAGGAACCCCTATTTTTAATGGTTTATTCAGATTGTACACATATTCGAGAAATGTTTTATTCTTGGTGTTTTTTCAATTGATCCAACCGTTTAAGAGATAGAAGCCCTGAAATTATTGAACTTTTAAGGTTTGAACCCAGTTTTATCGATGAAGACAAAGAGATAGAGAGTGGGTCTTACAGACATTCCTAATTTACTTTTTAATAGTCTTTAAGAATCCAAAGTCAGAATTTCAAAAAATCCAATAATTTTCAATAGCCACAGACAATGCCTCCATAGGACCACTGCCCCAAATTTTACTTGTGCACTAAAAAATTTTGAATTTTTGAAATTCTGACTTCGGATTCTTAAAGACCATTAAAAAGTAGAAAGGAATGTCTGTAAGACCCACTCTCTATCTCTTTGTCTTCATCGATAAAATTGGGTTCAAAACTTTAAAAGTTCCACACTTTCAGGGCCTCTATCTCCTAAACGGTTAAATCAATTGAAAAAACAATGATAAAACATTTTTCAAATATTGTGTACAATCTGAATATACCATTAAAAATAGGGGTTTCTATTTAAGAATTCAAAGTTACCCCCTCCCCCCAGCCCCCCCACAAGGGAGGGGTATTTTTTTTAACTAATGAATTTCCCCCGCGAAATAATTCAGTTATGATTTTGGACATTTTTTCGTACAATGCCTAGTCATCGAGATATTCAATTGTCTCAAGATAAATGCCTCACCCTGTATATCGCTCTGTACATAAATCGCATTTGATGAAGATGCTGCTAATGTTGACGGTTATGGCTCATTATAGACCTCCATGGGTTCGATTTTATCACTCGGTGTTGAAACGTTTATATCATCAGATATGTTGATATGTTATTTGCGTCGAACTGAGCAATGGAAATTATCGTCGCATTCGTGTCGGGCTATTGTTCACTTTGGCGTCGCCATAACTCAACTTTCAGTCGTTCCTGCTGAGCCCGTAGGTTCAACATCGTACATCTGGGTCTTCATGGATTCCCCATCTCTCGATCTGTTTATCTGTGACGTTTATCATGCATAAATTTGGAAATTCTGTAATTTTTGCAGAATTTCCACAATTCGAAGGCCGATATCTTAGATACTATTAAATACTGAGGTTTAATTTTTAAGCTATTTTATAAAGCGCAAAAAGATAAAACAAATGACACCTAAAATGTCGGCTATCACAAAGGAAGCCGGAGCTAGACTAAATTAATCTCCGCCAGAGAGCAGATTTTCTGACTCAACTTTGTACTTCGATTGCATCAGCCGATGACGTCAGCATGAAATCGGTGAAAGTCTAAAGCAGGAGTCGGCAACTGGCGGACCGCGGAAGATCAAAAACTGGACCGCCAAAATATTTTTGAAAGTTTGTAAAACTATAGGAATAACCTTTTGAACTGTCGGTGATTATCACGATGCCATCCAAAAATTAAAATAAAAAATTCGGAAGAAGTTTTTTTCCTGGACCCGATAAAAATTTTCAAAAATATCAGGACCCCACCTAAAATTACTCGCCGACCCCTGGTCTAATGCATGCTTTGTTTTATCGAATGCAATATCATTAACAGTTTTGATGTTATTAAGGTTTTCGTGATCAACACTTTTCGTGACATTCACAGTGGCATCCCAGTATCGAAACATAAGATGTATTCTACGTCAAAAACAAAAATTGTATTTTTCAATAAGAGGAAGCTCTTCATGCCGTTTATATTGTGTTTGGAGCTTTGAAATGAATGTTTCTGCCATTTCTTCATTTTTTCAAAAAAAAAATAAATTAATTTCTCTAAAATTAGGCTTAGCCCATTTCCATAAAACATGATCAATGTATAGTTTAAGAACCCCACTCTCTGAATTTCTAAAAAATAAAAAATAAAAGGCTTACCCAATTGACAAAAAATATACGCTAAGACACAATTTAAGGAACCCTCTAAGTATGTATAATTTTTATTTGGTTCGGCTATTTGCCGTTTCAGAGGAGTTAGCTTCACAAAATTGTTCACGTACGTATATACATATACTCAAAATTTCAACATATCTTTACGAATCATAAGTTTTTAAGTCGATTTCAGCAAAAAAAAAAATTTGAATTTCTGAAACGAAAACAAAATCCTTCACTCTTAGAGAGTGGTAGGCCAATAAAGCGATTAATAGAGGATCATGGTCATAAATATACATTCCTACCACCGTATAGTCCTTTCCTTAATCCAGTAAAACAAGCATTTGCCAAATGGAAGATGATATTAACAAGATGGAAGAGGTTCGATGTGAGCATGCCCCCGACCGCCCTGCTTTACTGGAAGCTATTAACAACGCTGTAGCTCAGTTATCGCCCCTTGATTGAAGTGGTTGGGTTCGCCAAGCGCGATCTTATCTAGTAGCGTGCATACAACGTCAACCAATTCTATGTGATGTTCCACCACCATCCTAAAACGAGCCTGTACCTGAAGAGAGCCAAGATGATACGTTATACAATTTTTTTTTCACTTTTGATACGTTATACTTTTTAAATTTTTTTCTTTTTTAGCTTACTGTAACTTTTTTATTTTGTTTTTTCATTGTTCGTGTGTTTATCATAGCAAAAGATAAACTTGAAAGAATAAAGAATTTATACAATTTTTTCATCTATTATAAATCACATTTTTAAATTCGTAAATTACATTTTTTAATTTCGTAAATTACATTTTTAATTTTACAAGTTACATTTTTTATTTCGTAATACACATTTTTAGTTCAGTAAATCACATTTTTGGTTTTAAAACGCACATTTTTAGTTTCGTAAAATACATTTTTAATTTCATGACATACATTTTTTAAATCGTAAACTACATTAAAGCAATCGTAAAAAGCTATAACAAGGCATGACGTTTCCGCGCTCAGGCTTTCTCTTTAGGTGGTGTTGTTACGGCCAACACCTCCTAAAGAGAAAGCCTCTGCACGGAAACCATCATACATTGTTACATCACCATAGTAGTGCAAATTCAGGGCTTATTATTGGTAGAAATACTAAAACAATGCTCTACTTAGATGATGTAACATGTATGATGTTTTCGTGCAGAGGCTTTCTCTTTAGGAGGTGTTGTTATGGCCAGGCATGCTAACAAAGCAGAGTGAACAATTGTTGTCAGTTCTGCCTCGTGTACCACTTCAGACACAGATTACTTATTACCACGGTCTATAGATATTCATGGTCATCGAGCTCCATTGTTAAAATGAAGCTAAAGTTTCTAGCTCCCAATAGGGCGGGATCTCTATTGAAAAGTGGCGCTGCATGTACAATCGGCCCAAAAACGCCTGCAGCGCCGCCCTATCGACAGACAGAAACTTTACTTTCATTTTCAGTTTCAATGAAAAACCTCTATCGCAGGTCACGGTCGACCCTGATGCGATCTATGCGGCACCTGGCGCGATCTGTTTTCCTTAGCTTCTCGAAACAATGGAAAATGGCCGAAGCTCGATGACCATGAATATCTATAGACCGTGCTTATTATACAGATGCGACATTCAATTGTTAGTTCAATTGTTAAAGTGGAAACTGGATGGCTCATTGTTTTCACGTCATCGATTGTAGCAATGCCCATGATTTTCGCTGGGTGCGCTGTTTGAGAACATTCGTTCTTACATGTATTTAGATGTCTAATAAAGAATTCCGTATGTAAACTTCCAAAAAGATGTGTTATACTTTTTTATGTGGTTGAAACTGCATAATTCATGGTTTTTATTAAATACGATAATTTAGTTTAGTCATCGATTGTAGCGCACCCAGCGAAAGTCAGGGGCATTGCTACAATAGATTAAGTCAAAACAATGAGCTTTCCAGTTTCCACTCCTAACAATTGAATGTCGCATCTGTGTAATAAGTAATCTGTCCTTCAGGCTTTAGAGAAAGAAAGATAATAAGAGAGGAAATATATTTATATATTACTTTTTGTATATCCAGCCAATCATAGCCATGTACTTTTCAATCAATACATCTGTCTATGTATTCTTATTCTTTGTATCTCCAGCCAATCTTATTCAATGTATTCAACCAATCACTTCTTTGTGTGTACTTGCATTCTGCGTATAATGAGCTGTAAAAAATTCCCAGAGGAATTTCCGCTCTTATTATTTCTTGATAAAGCCGGAAAAAAGGCGAAACTGGTCGGATAATTAATAATAAATGATATTATAACTGGAGATAAGCCTACCAAGCAAAGCCTATAACTGGTCGGATAATGCTTTACGTTAATAGTACAGGGTGAGTTTTAAAAGTGGCCCGGCGCGAAATACTGCGCAGTAAGTTTTCAAATGACTTGTCATTCATGTGATATTGCGCAGTTGAGAGAGTGGCATTTGTGTGCATGGTATACGTTTGTGCGAAGTGGCGAAAATGTGTTATCTCTGCAACAGCGCATTTTTGTGGTAGAGCACTGTGCATAGCATGAGTCATGGAAACAGTGTGCAGATGAGTTTAAAATTAAGTTTCAAGTTGGAGCTGTGCCTTCGAAACCTCCTGCTAAAAGTGCAACGCAAAACTTAATTGCGAAATGGCATGCAACGGGATCAGTACTGAATGCAAAGAAAGTGCGCAAAAGGATGGTCCGTACGACAGCAACCGTTGCTGCTGCTGAAGAACACATGTTACGCAGTCCCAAAACGTCATCACGGCGGCTTTCTTAGCAACTGGGTTTGTCTCAGTCAAGTGCAATGAAGATCATGAAGCAGGATTTACACTTACACCTCTTCAAAATGACCAATGTGCATCAGTTGTATGAAGTGGACAAGCCGGACCGGGTTCAGTTTTGTGAATGGTTCCTGAGCACCATTGCTCCGGAGGTGTTGGAGGATGGTTATGTGTTCATCTCAGATGAAGCGTGGTTCCATCTGTCCGGTTACGTCAACTCACAGAACATGCGCCACTGGTCTTCCGTCAATCCGCATGTGTTCATGGAGTCTCCACTGCATCCACAAAAAATTGGAGTGTGGCGTGCTGTCTCTGCCTGCCGCATCATCCCTGTGTTCTTCAATGAAAGTGTAAATGAATAGTGACAGTTATGTGCGCAACATCTTCAACGTGTTTGCCGCACAACTTATGGCGAATTCGGCTGGCTGCTCCCAGAGTGCAAAGGGATTGCTCGAGTCACGTGATCAATCTGGCCGAGGGCATCAACAAATCTTGGAGCAGACGAACATTGTTTTAGCAGTGCTCCAAACTCGTCTAGAGGCAACGCACTCTGCTAGCAATACTATTTTTATCCAAGGCAGCAATGTAAATTAATTATTAAATTAAGTGGTTTAAGTAAAAGGAATATATTATAATAAATAGTAATGTGGATATTTTTCCTTTATAAATTCATAGAAAAAATAAAATAAAAAATATATAAAGGCCAATATTATACGAGATGGTTAAAGAAATTCAGGAGTTGAAGAAATTCAGGAGAAATACTTCAATATATATGTAATTTAAGTTATATTTATTTTATGTTTTCTATTAATTTATAAAGGAAAAATATCCACATAACTATTTATTATAATTATTAAATTACCGTTAATTACTGTCAATTTTTATTCACAGAATGTAAATTTTTAACGAATGCTGTGTAATAAATCATGGATGAAAGGGAATGTTGAAAAAAATGATAGCGAAAGTATATTTGTATTTTTTTAGCTCTTATTTCAAATACAGAAAATATATTGAAGTTATGAAATTAAAATATTTATAAGCTTTTGACTGTCTATGTGGTTTCCTGTGAAATAAAAAATAAATAAATAAAATGCGAAAACTATTATTATTAATAGTGTATTATTTATTCATGCATTTATTATGTGGAATATTCATAATAAGTGTTTAGAGTACGAGCTCTAATTATAACAGAAAGATAGAACTTATATCCTCATCCGTATATGTATCGGCAATATTAACAAAATTCTCAATTTTTTAAATTGTTTTTCGGCCGTGCCGATTGTTTGTGCCATTAACAAAGCCAAAACTTCGTCTTCTTCATCGGAAAAACTGTCAGATGAAGAGCTATCCAGTAATTGTGAAAGAATTTTGTCGATTTCAGTCACTGAGGTAGCCATCTTGATTTTGCAAGCGAGAGCAGAGAGCAACACTGCTCCACCGATTTTGGAAGAGCGCGAAGGAGTGCTCCTCGGCGCAAGGAGCAATACCAGCCGAACGCTGTGGGAGCCGCTCTGTGAGAGCAGGAGCAACCAGCCGAACAATTATTAGAGCTCCAGAGCGCTCCGGAGCACGCCAGAGCAGCCAGCCGAATTCGCCATTACTGATGACGAGCGTGCCAATGCTTACTTTCAGCAAGATGGTGCAACAGCCCATTCTGCAGACGCAGCACTTGCCCGTATCCAGGAAGTGTTCCCACCCGAACATGTGAACAGTCGAGGAACAGAACAGGCCTGGCCATCACGATCGCCAGACATATCGATCTGCGATTTCTTCCTCTGGGGTGCACTGAAAGATGTGGTCTACCAGAACAATCCGCGCACACTCGCCAACCTTCAACAAAAGGTTTAGGCAGACATTCAGGCCGTTCTGGCGGAAACCATCGCTCGTGTCTTGCGGAACATGTGGACACGCCTTCACACGTGCCTCGAGGTCAATGGAGGACACCTCCAGCACCTACTCTAGGTTATTTGCACTGATCTTTGATCATTGTTATCTCTTTTTATGCTCATTTTTACACGTTATTCACCGGGCTACTTTTAAAAAACTCACCCTATAAATTGTATATAATATTTATTTTATTAATAAAGACAATAAAAAGACCTTCTTTTCAATAATGAAAATTATTTTGATTTTCAACACTAATCTATGGTGAAGTGACATCGGTCTTATGACATACAAGGCCAGAGACAGGACTCAGAGAGTCAGCCTTCACTTGTAAATGAATATAATGAAAACGTTAACCGTTTTGTCCTAGAGCTATAGATTATCAGATAGGTGATGTAAGAGAGGAGCAATGTAGTCGATAGAAAAGTTAAGTAAAACTCTCCATTACAAAGGACGGTATTTATTAAGCGGTTTTTGAACCGACTTCAAACCGTGTACATTGATAGTGTAAACTCAACCACAAACTACAGTAGCGTTCAGAAAATAAGGCACGAGTACAATTTTTTATGTAAATTTAAAAACGATTATCGGAATGAACCAATATTTTAAAGGAGGGTGTAGAAAGGTGAAACAGTTCATAAGACCCAAAAAATTGGGAGATAATTCTCATACAAAAATTGAACGGACACTATTCCAGGTTTGGCGACATTCAAAAATTAAGGCACATGTCACTTTTGTTAAAAAAAAAAAAGTAAGTTTCCATTGTCACCAGAAAATGTATAAAAATAACTGTAACATAATACTCCTTCAATTTTTATAGAAAATTCAAATCAAAGGGTACATCTCGATTTGAAGGTCCAGAAGGCAATTGCAAAAGCCGCTGAGGAGGGGAAATCTTACAACAGCATTGCATCTGCTTTCGATGTTCCAAAAAGTACAGTAAGAAATATTATTCAACGAAAGAGAGCAAGAGGAGACCTCCAAAGAAAGCCTGGATCAGGAAGACCACGTACTACCACAGAAAAGGAAAATAGACTGCTTTGTCGGTTATCGAAAGCTCAGCCCAGACTTACAGTAGTGGATTTGAACCGCGAAATGCAAGAGGCTCATGGGGTTCAAGTTAGTGTTTCCACAACAAAACGGCGTCTAGTAGAAGCAGACTTGAATGGTAGGCGTCCTGCGAAGAAACCTCTCGTTACAGCAGCGAACAGGAAGGCCCGACTTGCCTTTGAAGACCTCTCGTTACTTGACTTTGCCTTTGGAATGGTTTACTAGCACTGGAACTCCAACGAATGGGCAAAAATCCTCTGGAGTGACGAATTTAAGTTTCTGCTTTTGGGAATGACGGAATACAGTATATTCGATGCCCCAAGAACAAGCGTTTCAATCCAAAATACCAAGTGCCCACAGTGAAGCATGGAGGGGGATCTCTAATGGTTTGGGGTTGTTTTAGTAGAAGTGGGGTGGGTCCTCTCGTGCGTATTGTTGTACTATGAACAGAGATATTCTAGAGAACCATATGCATCCCCGCAGAAAAAACTGCATGCCCAGAGGCTGGCTATTCCAACATGACAACGACCCCAAACACACGTCCAACCTTGTTAAGCATTATCTGGCTTCCTAAAAAGTTCGAGTACTTGACTGGCCATCGCAGTCCCCTGATCTCAACCCCATCGAATATTTCTGGGAAGTTCTGTTTCGTTGCTGCAAAGACAAAAAGGCATCGAACTTGGATGAAAAATTTCAAATGCTTCAGGAAGAATGGTTTAAGATTCCGTGCGAAACCATGACAAAATTTCAAGGCTATCGACTAAATAGTAATTTATAACATCATTTCCTTTGATTTCTCACTTTTGTTTCAGATTTGCAACATGTTTGTTATGAAATATGTATCAAAATTTAACCAGTGCCTTATTTTGTGAACACACATAAAAGACAATTTTCTTTTTTACAGCAACATGTTATAAAAAATTGAGATATTTTTATTTATAAAGTTGTATTTCCATGTCATCTACCACTTGATGAAAAAATTCGCAAGTCTTATTGTTCTGTTAGAATAAAAGCCAAAAATTGTACTCGTGCCTTATTTTCTGGCTACTGTACATTCTCTCTCTAATGAATGATGAAATGTGCGTGTCCAGTAAAATTTCCGATTTCAATTGTTTTAAATAAATTGTTGCAAAGTAAGATAATGTCTAACAATAGGAATTGGGAATTTAATTAGATAAGCCTAATTCAGGCTAATTCTAAAGTACAGGAATACTTCTGTTATCACGGTTTCGATTATCACGATTCTCGATTTATCGCGGTTTATAATTGATATCAAATTTCCAGATACTGCAATACAAATTCGAATTATCTCGGCTATATTAGAATTATATTTGTTCGAAGCGATAGCGCTCTTGTAGCGCTTTGTTTTTATCCTCCTCATCACTCTCCAGTAACCCAACGTTCATGATTTTCAACGAAAATCACCCAAATGGGTGGATTTACACTTTCGTTCACACTTTTTGCCAAACTTCTACATATTTGTGCCTATTTATTCTCTTCTTAGTTGCCCTTACAAAGAATGCTAAGAGAAACAAGGATGATATCGAGTCTACAGCTATCTAGAAGAAATGGAGAGAGTTGACAGACATCCTTTGCTATAGAGTATTATACAAAGACAAAAGAAAGAAAAAATTCTACCAGATAACTCTACACCCATGTTTATCCAAGAAAGAATAATTGTATGCATGTACAAGATATGTTCAAAAAGTATCGAACCTTTGGTGGGCAAAAATACATTTATTCATACATAAGGCATTTACTCTAATCTCCTTCAAAATAATCCCCATGATAATGCACACACATCTCCCAGCGGTCCCTTCATTGTCGGAAAGGTGTTCAGCCAGGTCGTCACATTTCGCATAACATTCTCTTTCGATTCAAATCGGGGGCCCTTTCAGCGGAATTTTCAACTTGGACAACAGCCAAAAATCACACGGATCCTGAGTAAGCATAGGCATGCTGTGTTTGACCAAAAAGTCTGAATCAGATGCAAAGAATGGACAAATAGCATCGTCCCTAAAGAACTTGCTGGAGTTTGCGAATGATTTCTGCTTGAGTATCGCCAAGCTCTGAGCACAATTTGATGCAATATTGCTGCTCCAACTCGTTCCGTCATTTTCGCAGCAATTCATAATCTGGCAGACGCTCAATGCATACACTCACTCTCACACACCGATTACCAGAGAATAACGCCATCTCAAGAATGTCTCCTTCACATCTCTACCGAAAAAGGGTCACCGAGTCTTGTTTCCGCGGGAAAAATTAAGGCTCGAGACGTTTTGACTATACCTCATCTTCTATATATATAACTAGCAGAGTTACCCGGCGTTGCCCGGGATAATAACACTTGTAGGTAAAGACAACAATCTCAAAAAATTAAATTATAACTCACAATTGGTTAAATAATAACTCAATCGATACAACACAGACCAAAGGGATTATCCATTCTACAAAAATACGAAAAACAGGAAGTCTAGGTGACATAGCGGGACTCTTCTTGACTTGCATCACCACTGCGGAGCATCATCAGATACTTTAGACTAAAGTTTTTCTTGCCTTTGACATAGAAGCTCTTATACCCTGTTGCTCTATTCAAAACTCCCATTGTTCAGATGTTTCAAATACCCGTATAGCTTTTTCTGTTTTAGTTGCAGAGTTTCTCTGACCAATACTCGTTCTTTCTCTTTCCTTTCCAGACACATACATTTTTGCCAGTCATCTGGATGTTTGATAGGGAGCTCAAGGGAGACACGCGTGACTCCTATGCCTTATCAGTAGACACTGCCTTATTAATGTTCTGTCACTGCATCTTCACTTTATGCTCATTATCAATAATTCTTGGAAACGAACGTTCAGTCACTGTATTGTCAGCATCTCAGTTTCCAAATATGCACTTTCCCACAGAATATAGTCAAAATGTATTTTTAGGAAATGTTTGGATCTGCTGTGCAACCAAATAAGCTAGTTGATAACCCATACGTGACTTGGACTTTTTTTATGGAATAAATTTTGAAATATCTTAAAAATAAACACATGAAAACGCTTAGAATTAATGCAGTAAAATTCTTAATGAAAATTTGAAAAAAAATTTTTTAAAGGTCCACAATGGATGGACCTCTCCAAGGATGCCACTGCTAGTCTAAATAATTTCTTACTCACGTATTTATTTTACTTTAGATGTACACTTCTCTCGATGTCTTGAATCAAAAATGGCCATTCATCTCTTTGTGTAATCTAGCAATCGCCGATTCTTCTATTGACATGCTTACCGTTTGCTCAATACAGCACGGAGCTAAAGAAGTGCTTCCTCTGTCGGCTTTCCACTTTTTCTCGATAGTCTGCTAACCCTCCATTATCTCCAGTTACTGATCATTTTTATGGATTTTCAAGAAATTCTTAAGTACTAAGAACTCTCTTTTCTAAGAAAAGCCTGAATAACAGGAAACTTATCTATAGTGCACAAATTTTGCCTTTCATTGTTGGTCATGAAATATATATTGTTGATCCCTGCCTATTGTTGGTGCATTGCGTGTTGACACCTTTGTTGATACCTATTGTTGCGCAAACTTTGCCTTGCATTGCACCAACACTAGGCAGGGATCAACAATATATATCTCATGACCACCAATGAAAGGCAAAATTTGTAACAATCCATAGAATTCCTGTTATTCAGGCTTTTTTTAGAATTGAGGGTTCTTAGTTCCTAACAATTTCTTAAAAATCTTTAAAAAGGATCAGTAACTGGAGATAATGGAGAGTTAGCAGACTATTGAGAAAGAGTGGAAAGACCACAGAGGAAGCACTCCTGTAGCTCCGTGCTGTATTGAGCAAATGGTAAGCAGGTCAACAGAAGGATCGGCGATCGCTAGATTACAAAAAGAGATGAATGGCCAAGTTTTGATTCAAGACATCGAGAGAAGAATGGGAATTGCAACAACATCAGGTGTACATATAAAGTAAGATTACGTGAGTGAGAAATTATATAGACTAGCAGTGGCATCCTTGGAGAGGTCCATCCATTGTGAGCCTTTAAAAAAATTTTTTTCAACTTTTTATTAAGAACTAGCAGAGGACCCGGCGTTGCCCGGGATAATTACACAGGAAGGTAAAGAGAACAATCTCAAAAACTTGTTTAAATTATAACTCAATTAATATAACATAGAGCGAAGGGACTATCCATTCTATGAAAAATCCGAAAAACAGGAATTCTAAGTGATATATCCGTGGCTCTGATTCTTTGTTTTTTTGAATAAATTTTGAAATATCTTAAAAATAAACACATGAAAAAGCTTATAATTAATACAGTAAAAGTTCATAATTAAAATTCAAAAGAATTTTTTTTTTACATGCTTACAATGATTGGATCTCTCCAAGGATGCCACTGCTAGTATAAATAATTTCTTACTCACGTAACCTTTACTTGAGATGTACACTTGATGTTGTTGCAATTCCCACTATTTGGCCAGCCATCACTTTGCATAGTCCTGAGGTCGCCGATTCTGCTAATTACCATTTCTTCAATACAGCACGGAGCTAAATGAGTGCTTCCTCTGTCGTCTTTCCACTCTTTCTGAATAGTCTGCTAACTCTCCATTATCTCCAGTTACTGATTATTTTTAAAGATTTTCAAGAAATTGTTAAGTACTAAGAACTCTAGTTTCTAAGAAAAGCCTGAATAACAGGAATTATATTGCACAAACTTTGCCTTTCATTGTTGGTCATGTGATATATATTGTTGATCCCTGCCTAGTGTTGGTGCATTGCCTGTTGACACCACTGTTGATACTTATTGTTGCACACACTTTTCTTTGCATTGTTGGTCATGAGATATATATTGTTTGTCCGTGCAGAGTGTTTGTGAATTGCGTGATGATACCATTGTTGATACCTATTGTTGCACAAACTTTGCTTTTCATTGTTGGTCATGAGATATTTCTCATTAATATGCCCTGCCATAACCATGAATATCGATTTTTTATCGATAATTATTATTTTTCCGAAATCTGAGGTAGACAGTGACCTTCCTCATGGTTTGAAGGTCAAGTATGCAAAATTTCATCAAGATCGGAATACAACTGTAAATTTGCATAAGAAACAAACAAACCCACAAACAAAAAAACAAACAAACAGACCCACAAACATCCTTCTTTATATATATATACAGACAGAAAGAAAGATTTTTACTGTATTAATTCTAAGCGTTTTCATGTGTGATATTTTTAAGATATTTCAAAATTTATTCCAAAAAAAAAGTCCGAGCCTCGCCGGGGTTACCATCTAGCTTATTGGGTAGCACAGCAGGTACAAACATTTCCTAAAAATATATTTTCACTATATTCTGTGGTAAAGTGTATATTTTGGAAACTGAAATGCTGACAATGCGTTGACTGAACGTTCCTTTCCAAGAATTTTTGATAATGAGCATAAAGTGAAGATGCAGTGACAGAACATTCGGAGCCTCGCATGTCTCCCTTGATCTCCCTATGAAACGTCCAGACGACTGGAAAATATTTATTTGTCTGGAAAGGAAAGAGAAAGAACGAGTATTGGTCAGAGAAACTCTGCAACTAAAACAAAAAAGCTACACGGGCGTTTGAAACATCTGAACAACGGCAGTTTCGAATAGAGCAACAGGGTATAAGAGCTTCTACGTCAAGGGCAAGACAAACTTGAGTCTAAAGTATCTGGTGATGCTCCGCAGTGGTAAGGCAAGTCAAGAAAAGTTTAGATGCTCCGGTATATAACCTGGACTACCTGTTTTTCATATTCTTCGTAGAATGGATAATCCCTTTGCTCTGTGTTGTATTGATTGAGTTATTAATTAACCAATTGGAAGTTATAATTTAATTTTTGAGATCTATCTCTTTACCTACAAGTGTAATTAATCCGGGCAACGCCGGGTACCTCTGCTAGTCTATATAGATAAAGAATGGTATTTGTTTGTTTGTTTCTTATACAAATCTACAGTTTTGCATACTTTACCTTCAAATCATGAGGAAGGTCACTGTCTACTTCAGATTTCGAAAAAATAATAATTATTGATAATAAATCGATATTCATGGTTATAGCAAGGCATATTAATGAGAAATCTCTCATGACTAACAATGCAAGGCAAAGTTTGTGCAACAATAGATATCAACAATGGTATCAACACGCAATCCATCAACACTGTGCAAGGATCAACAATATATATCTCATGACCAACAATGCAAGGCAGAGTTAGTGCAATATAGATAAGTTTCAATTTGTAAAAAAGCATAGAATTCCTGTTATTCAGGCTTTTCCTAGAAAAGAGACTTCTTAGTACTTAACAATTTCATGAAAATCTTTAAAAATGATCAGTAACTGGAGATAATGGAGACTTAGCAGACTATTGAGAAAGAGTGGAAAGACCACAGAGGACGACTTGAACAAATGGTAAGCAAGTAAATAGACTAACACAAAGTGATGAATGGCCAAATTTTGTTCAAGACATCGAGAGAAGAGTGGAATTGCAACAACATCAAGTGTACATCTAAAGTAAGATTACGTGAGTAAGAAATTATTTAGACTAGCAGTGGCACCCTTGGAGAGGTCCATCCATTGTGAGCCTTTAAAAATTTGTTTTCGAATTTTCTTAGGAATTTTTGCTGTATTAATTCTAAGCGTTTTCATTTGTTTATTTTTAAGATATTTCAAAATATAATCCAAAAAAAAGTCCGAGCCACGACGGTGCAAATATAAGATATTTCAAAAATCTAGCTTATTTGGTAGCACAGCAGATCGAAACGTTTCCTAAAAATACATTTTGACTGTATTCTATGGGAAAGTTTATATTTTGGAAACTGAGATGCGGATAATGCAATGACTGAACGTTCGTTTCCAAGAATTATTGAGAATGAGCATAAAGTGAAGATGCACTGACAGAACATTAATAAGGCAGTGTCTATTGATAAGGCATAGGAGTCACGCGTGTCTCCCTTGAGCTCCCTATCAAACGTCCAGGCGATTGGCAAAAATGTTTGTGTCTGAAAGGAAAGAGAAAGAACGAGTATTGGTCAGAGAAACTTTGCAACTAATACGGGCATTTGAAACATCTGAACAATGGGAGTTTAGAATAGAGCAAAAGGGTATAAGAACTTCTACGTCAAAGGCTAAAGTATCCAAGTGATGTTCCCTGGTGGTGGAGATGGATATCATTTTTTTCTGAGGCAAGTCAACAAGAGATAAATAAAGTCCCCGTATATCACCTGTACTTCTATGTATTTCGTATTTTTCATAGAATAGATAGTCCCTTTGCTCTGTGTTGTATTGATTGAGTTATTATTTAACCAATTTTAATTTTATATTTTAATTTGTTAAGATTGTTCTCTTTCCCTACAAGTTATATTTTAATTATCCCGGGCAACGCCGGGTAACTCTGCTAGTCTATATATATAAAGAAGTATGTTTGTTTGTTTGTTTCTGGGTATTTAATACGAGGGTTGGGGCAAAAGTCATGGCAACTATTTTTTTTCTTGAAGATGCAGTCCGGTTGGAAAAGGTGACATATACAGACGAAAGGACAAAGTGTTAACTATGAATAGCACTGAAATATCGTAACACAGTAATTTATTACGGTAGCATACAGGGCAATATGGCCTTCACGGTGCAAAAGAATGACAACACAGTACACATAAAGTTGACATGACAAACCTGGGCCTAAAGACTCTCAAAGTAGTCCCCTGCTACTGTCACCACACACTGCCAACGATGTGGGAGGCGCTGAATATCATCAGCCTCAGGCGCTGAATACCATCAGCCCGAATGTTGATCATCACTGGTTAACACACGTCCTTGCTGAAACTTTCCTACCCACCGTGCTACTGTACGGTATGGTAGGGCATTATTTCCAAGGGCTTCCACTAATTCACTGTGACATTCCATCGCATTTCTCCCTCGGAGAACGGCTATTTTGATGTAAGCGCGCTGTTCAACACGGGTTACTTCCATCTCGCACGACACTCACCAACTGATTGATTTCACAGCCCTCGCTGCGCTACTACCAGCTATCACAGAGCCATCTGTTGTTCTGCATCTCTCTAGGTGTTGCTCCAGCACTGAAAAGTCACCTGACCAAGATAGGTCTATTAACAATGTAAATTTCATTGTTTCCATCTTATATTTTAACAATCAATGTTTTTTCCTTCTTCCACACGACACATATACGTTTGTGATCCGTTCACATATCTACAAGAAAAAAAATAGTTGCCATGACTTATGCCCCAACCCTCGTACAAATCTACAGTTTTATTCCGATCTTGATGAAATTTTGCATACTTGACCTTCAAAGCATGAGGAAGGTCACTGTCTACCTCAGATTTCGAAAAAATAATAATTATTGTTAAAAAAAAATCGATATTCATGGTTATGGTAGGGCATATTATTGAGAAACATCACATGACCAACAATGCAAGGCAAACTTTGTGCAACAATAGGTATCAACACTGGTATCAACACGCAATTAACAAACACTCTGCACGGATCAACAGTATATATCTCATGACCAATAATTCAAGGCAAAGTTTGTGAAATATAGAATAGATTCAATTTGTAACAATGCATACAATTCCTGTTATTCAAGCTTTTCTTAGAATTGAGAGTTCTTAATACTTAACAATTTCTTGAAAATCTTTAAAAATGATCAGTAACTGGAGATAATGGAGAGTTAGCAGACTATTAAGAAAGAGTGGAAAGACCACAGAGGAAACATTGTATTCCTTTAGCTCCGTGATGTATTGAGCAAATTGTAAGTAAGTAAGTAGAAGAATGGCGACCGCTAGACTACACCAAGTGATGAATGACCAAGTGTTGCTTCAAGACATCGAGAGAAGAGTGGGAATTGCAACAACATCAAGTGTACATCTAAAGTAAGTAAAAAATTATTTAGACTACCAGTGGCATCCATGTTGAGGTCCATCCACTGTGAGGCTTTAAAATTTTTTTTTCGAATTTTCATTAAGAACTAGCAGAAGACCCGGCGTTGCCCGGGATAATTACACAGTAGGTAAACAGAACAATCTCAAGAGGGTGAATAAACTGATGTGTTTTTTAAAAATAAACTGTAATAGGTTATGCATTGCTAAAACGTGCCAAACACACAAACACACACACACACACACACACACACACACACACACACACACAGACACACACTCACACACACACACACACACACACAAAGAAACATATACACACTTTTCTCAATCGTCTGAACGCTTGTTAGGGAGCTGAAGGAAGACACGTGTATCTCCTTTGCCTCATCGAGAGAGACTGCCCTATCTATATCGTCTATTATATCCATTTCCTGTTCATTGTTACTAATTCGTGGAAACGAATGTTCTATCATTGCATCATCATTTTATGTTCATTGTTATTGGTGAATTGCGTGTTGATACCATTGTTGATACCTATTGTTGCACAAACTTTTCCTTTCGTTGTTCGTCATGAGATATTTCTCATTAATATGCCCTGCCTTAACCATAAATATCGATTTATTAATAATTATTATTTTTCGAAATCTGAGGTAGACAGTGACCTTCCTCGTGCTTTGAAGGTCATGTGCGAAATTTTATCAAGAACGGAATAAAACTGTAGATTTGTATAAAAAACAAACAAACAAACCCACAAACAAACCCACAAACCCACAAACAAACAAACATCCTTCTTTATATACTAGCAGAGGACCCGGCGTTGCCCGGGATAATTACGCTTGTAGGTAAACAGAACAACCTCAAAAAGCTAAATCAAACCTCCAAATTGGTTAAATAATAACTCAATCACTGCAATATAGAGCGAAGGGACTATCCATTCAAAGAAAAATCCGAAAGACAGGAATTTACCTATTCACTGAAAAAATCCATTCTAGGTGATATACCGGGACTTGATTTACCGTAAAAAAATTTTTTAAAGGCTCACAATGGATGGACCTCTCCAAGGATGCCTTCTAGTCTAAATAATTTTTTACTCACGTAATCTTACTTTAGATGTCCACTTGATGTTGTTGCAATGTCCTTTCTTCTTTTGATGTCCTGAACCAAAAATTGGCCATTCATCACAGTGTGTAGCCTATCGGTCGCCGATTCTTCTATTTACTTGCTTACCATTTGCTCAATACAGCACGGAGCTAAAGGAGTGCTTCCTCTATCGTCATTCACTCTTTCTCAATAGTCTGCTAACTCATTATCTCCAGTTACTGATCATTTCTAAAGATTTTCAAGAAATTGTTAAGTACTAAGAATTCTCTTTTCTAAGAAAAGCCTGAATAACAGGAATTCTATGCATTGAATTCTATATTGCACAAACTTTGCCTTACATTGTTGGTCATGAGACATATATTGTTGATCCTTGCATAGTATTGGTGCATTGCGTGTTGACACCATTGTTGATACCTATTGTTGCACAAACTTATATTTGCATTGTTGGTCATGAGATATATATTTTGTTGGTCCGTGTAGAGTGCTTGTGAATTGCGTGTTGATACCATTGTTGATACCTATTGTTGCACAAACTTTGCTCTGTATTGTTGCTCATAAGATATTTCTCATTAATATGCCCTGCCATAACCATGAATATCGATTTTTTATCAATAATTATTATTTTTTCGAAATCTGAGGTAGACAGTGATCTTCCTCATACTTTGAAGGTAATGTATGCGAAATTTTATCAAGATCGGAATAAAACTGTAGATTTGTATAAAAAACAAACAAACCCACAAACAAACCCACAAACCCACAAACAAACAAACATCCTTCTTTATATATATAGAAGAAGATAGATATAGATAGATTTTTACTGTATTAATTCTAAGCGTTTTCATGCGTTTATTTTTAAGATATTGCAAAATTTAATCAAAAAAAAAGTTTAAGAGCTTATGTGGTAGCACGTCAGATTCAAACATTTCATAAAAATACATTATGACTATATTCTGTGGGATGTGTGTATTTTGGAAACTGAGATGCTGATAATGCGATGATTAAACGTTCGTTTCCAAGAATTATTAATAATGAGCATAAAATGATGTTGCCGTGACAGAACATTAATAAGGCAGCGTCTATTGATGAGGCAGGGGGTCACGCGTGTCTCCTTTGAGCTCCCTATCAAACGTCCAGGCGACAGGCAAAAATTTATGTATCTGGAAAGGAAAAAGAAAGAACTTGTATTGGTCAGAGAAACTCTACAACTAAAACAGAAAAATCTGTACGGGCATTTGAAACATCTGAACAACGGGAGTTTCAAATAGAGCATGAGGGTATAAGAGCTTCTACGTCAAGGGCAAGAAAAACTTGAGTCTAAAGTATCTGGTGATGCTCCGCAGTGGTGAGACAAGTCAAGAAGAGTTTAGATAAAGTCCCAGTATTTCATCTAGAATTCCTGTGTTTCGTATTTCTCGTAGAAAGTATAGTCCCTTTGCACTCTGTTGTATTGATTGAGTTATTATTTAAACAATTGGGAGTTATAATTTAATTTTTTGAGATTGTTCTGTTTACTTACAAGTGTAATTATCCCGGGCAACGCCGGGTACCTCTGCTAGTATTCTTTATATATAGAGAGTGTAAATTGAATTTTGGGCGCTACTTGGAGGATCATTTCCTAAGAACAAAATAAAACGAAAATGTTTTGAAATTTAATGAGACTGCATACGTTTCGAGAAAAATGAATTTGAAATGCATTGATATCAAGTTTTGTTCGCAACACTTGGGCTAATAACTCGGTTTTTATGCCAGTTATTAGGTTGGTGCAAAATTAATGGCCGATAAATAGTGAACACACTTTTGCCAACGAGACATGAATTTATTCCGGTTCCATAGAATTCTGAACTTCTGGAGACGACTAACTCGCGTGGTTTTTGAAGCATCTCCCGCCAGGAAATTGTTGAGGTGCTTGAAAAAGTGGTAGTCGGTTGCAAAAGATCAGGTTATAAGAGTTTCGTAGCCAAGATAATTCAACTTCTGTCGGGTGACCATTGCGACGTGCGGCCGACCGTTGTCGTGTTGCAAGATGGGACCTTTCCGATTCTAGCTGGTCGTTCTTAATGAAGTTTCTGGTGCATGTTGTCGATTGGTTGAACGCATGACCGAGCTGTAATGGTTTCACCCTGATTCAGGAAGCTGGAAGCGGTTGCAGACCACCAAATAGTCATCATAAACTTCTTTTGGTGGAACTTGGGCCTTGGGAATTGTCAAGGAGCCTCTTCGTAGTCCAATCACTGAACGGATCGTCGACGGTTGTCGTATAACATCCATTTCTCATCACATGTCACAATGTGATCATAAAACGGGTCGTTCTTGTTGCGCAAAAGATGTCTGGAGCAGACGTCCAAACGTCGATTTTGTTCGCACTTCGTTCAGCTCGTGTGGCACTCACTTATCGAGCTTTTTCACCTTTCCAATTTGCTTCAAGTGACAAACGACTCTAGAATGGACTACCTTGAGCTGTGCGGCAACTTCTCGTGTGGATTTACGCGAGTCGGCTTCGATTAATATCTTCAATTGATTATCGTCAACTTTCGATGGACGGCCGCGACTATCCTATTTTCAAGGTTGGTATAAACCATCTGCGCGTTGGTTGTTGTTTGTCCTGTCACCCTACAGCTTTGATGATATTGCGAATCGCTTCAGCAGCATTATGGCAAAGTTTGAACTCATGCAATAAAATGATGCGTATCTCTTTTGTAGACAGCATTTGCAAAATTGATCTAATCTTTCACAACGTAATGCATTAGAACAAGTTTTTAGCATCAGCTTAAAGAGAAGAACTACAGCCTGCGAAGTGGGTACTGCTCCAACCAGCTCTAAGGACATTAGATAGCGTTGGCGCAACTGGTCCACAGGGCGCAAATGGTTGGCGCGTCTGCACGGCGAGCAGAAGGTTCCTGCTTCGAATCCAGGCTGTGGAATTTTTTTTCCTATTTTCATCAATAAAAAATAATTGATAACCTCTGGAATTTCATTTTTATTGATAACTGAAAACATACAAAGATTACTTAACGGGTTGATTTGACATTTACAGTAGGTTTATAGGAAAATATCATTAAATTACTTAAAGATAATACTGAAACATAGCTGCCGTCTGGCGCAAGCCTGATCTAGCAATAATTCCGGAAACATTTCTATCCACCCTCGTACAACGAGTATGAAGACGAATTTCTGGGTTGCTGGATATGTATCACTAATAACCGAACTCACGAAAACGTAAAACATTCAAGATGTTATAAGGTGAAACTTTACCAATATTGCCAAAAGCGTTGTTTTTTTAATATAAGAACTGTCCATATTTTTTAACTCGACATTTGAAACGATTATAGCTATATGTTCTGAAAAAAGTAGAATTACATACTGAACGACCAATTTATTAGAGACACCTCTTACGGAAAATGGATCGGCCTCCCAGTGACTCCCAAACAATGGAACAGGCCGAAGCAGTGTCTAAAAGGGATGCATTGGATTACAAGTTGCAGTCAGCGGCAGAAGTGGACTGAATATAGGTAAATCCAAGGATTTGACAGACTTTGAACGAGGCATGATTGTTGGAGCTCGACGGGCGCAGTTGAGCATTTCGCAAACCGCGAACCTCCTCGGGTTTTCCCATGCAACAGTGTCAAGTGTATTTCGTGAATGTCAGGTATGCCAAAAGCAGTTATGCCAAAAACCAACCTCTAACAAACACTACTCCGGACGAAACAGGGTCGCGGATGAACGAGGCCAACGGCGACTGGCACGAATCTTCCACAGCAACAGGACGGGAATGGCCCAACAAATTGCGGCGCAGTTCAATGAGGGAGCATCCTAAAGGTTGGTTCATAGTCTGACAAAGCCGTTTTGCATTGGCCGTCTGCCGTTCCGTCAAGTTCAAAACGTTGCCGTTAGTGCTCTGGTTTCAGCGCTATAGCATTCATAGTCGCAGCGGTAAAACAGTCAACTATAAACTTCTGAAGCTTGCATCGAAGAAATAACCATCGTTTCAATATATATATACGTACGATCTATTTTTCAAATAAGAGAATATTTAATCTTTTCTTTTAATTTTTGATCATTCTATTCTTTTGTTCTCGTATCATACAAGCAGAGATACTTTTGAATCGCTTCGATTGACTTGCTTTCCTCCATTTTTGTTTTACAAAGAAGAGAAACGACGTAAAGAGATCTTCAAGTTCTGATTGGTGGGCCGTTGTGCGTTGGCCGTTGAAATAGAGCACAGTTCTATCCCAGCGCAACAGCGGACAGCGGCTCGACAGTCATCGGCATAACGACAAAGCACAACTATGAATCATCTCAGCAATCGGAACGGCTTTCGTTGGAGCACAGCGCAAACGGTAACGGCAGACTATGAACCAACCTTTATCCATTTCGGAGCACACGGTGCGGCGCACCTTGCACCGAGCTGGGTTTAACAACAGGCTGCCAGTACGGGCATCGTCGCTATCACCCCAAAATAGGAAAGCGCACCTGCTATGAGCACACATTCATCGCCACTGGACACTGGATGAGTAGAAGAAGGTCGCCTGGTCCCACGAATCGCGGTTCCTACTTCATCATGCGGACGGCAGACTGCGCATCTGGAACAGACAACCGTACAGGCGGGTGGAGGAGGAGTACTGGTCTGGGGTGTCTTCTCTTGGGGCACACTGGGTCCTCTGATATCCGTAGACACATCCCTGAATGTGACACACTATCTGAACATTGTTGCCGATCAGGTGCACCCGTTTATGATGACTCTGTTCCCTGGTGGTCACGGGCAGTTTCAGCAGGACAATGCTTCCTGTCATCGTGCTCGATTGGCCGTGGACTGGTTCGAGGAACATGACGCGGACTTCCACCTGCTTCAGTGGCCAGCTCGGTCGCCCGATCTAAACCCGATCGAGCATTTATGGGATGAAGTGGAGAGAACCATCCGACGCCTTCCCATACTACCGTCCAACCTGCACCAATTACTGGACGCTGTGATGTCAGCCTGGGCTGCTATTCCTCCACAACGGTTTCAACACCTTGCTGAATACATGCCAGCACGTATTCAGGCAGTTCTCGCCGCTAAAGGAGGCCCAACACGCTATTAGCGGGATGTCTCTAATAATTTGTCGTTCAGTGTTAATCTTCACCAGTGATTTCACGACAAAGTAGAATTCATATTTTAGGTTATGATGCAAGCTGTTGCAAATATACGACATACAAAACAAATATCAGATTTCCAAATGATTCTGATCATGAACATTAACTTACAATTGATTTCTACCATATCATAAAAAATGTTTAGTTAATTACGTCGTCATAAACTTGGATCCATATGTAAAGCAATCAGTACAAATTTCTTCTCCACCAGTAAGAGTAGAATTAATCTACCTGAATGAGAATACCAATCAGTTGAATAGTAGATAATTTTTTAATTCTTCAAAAGCAGTAATTGCTATGCAAAACATTTTGTTTATTTTTGTTTGTTTTTTGTTTATTTTTTATTAAAGAAAAATATAATGGCGCCGACCGGGGACCGGTATGGTACAAGACCGACGAAATAGGTCCCCGGGGGCAACAGAAATAAATACAATATAGAAACATACAGTTAGTATCGACGGATAAAAGAAAAACAGTGTTTTTAAAGAATTAACAAAACAAATCAAATCAAATTAAGATAATAATAAAATCTTGTAAACATTCCAATGAGGAGCTTTTGCAGTGAAGCAGAAATACATTTATACATTTATTAAAAAGAAATTAACCTCCCACCCCCGAGTAGGTAAGGCAAGTAGCAGATCCTGCAGTCATCTATTTTTACCTCTTTATCTCTGCACTTTTTACCTCTCCCACGTTTTTTAATCAAAAAATTAATTTTCTCGAATATAATATGTAGAAAATGTAAAAAAGCTCGTATTTTCTTTCCTTTCTCATCATTTCCGAACGTATGATATATCACATGCCATATGTTGCCATATCTAAAGACCAAGTGACTGCTACTCCCGCAAATCCGACCCCAATGGAACAACTGGGCCTTAACTTCATAGTAATGTAGATCTTGCCTACAGGAATCTGAATACTGAATTTCACGCTTTTACGTACCTAAATAGCACATAGATAGGTTGTCCTCTCTGAATCCCACCCCCGTAATTCCGACCCCAGTGTACCAATCAAAACCAAACTAAATAGTGCAGATGGGCATGCCCGTAGGAAGCTACATTACGAATATGTAGAAATTATGACGGACTGACATTATAAAACCAACATGTAGCTCCATTCTTCCGCTACTTAATAATATGGACCTTGCCCAATAGTAAACAAACCGCCATTTTGAAAATAAGCAGACGAGCACTTCCGCGCGCAACAGTGCTTCCTGTTGTGAGCTTGTCAGCTCTAGACTAGCCTGCTCCTGCCTCTATGTAGTACATACTTCCGCACAATTTTATCATTACAAAAGGAGACAAGGAACCTACACTTCAGAGCACTTGATAATGCATTTTATATTTTTATATTTTGGTTTCTGAAAATGTTTTGGCAAATTCTTTTGGTAGGGGTAGGCCACTTAATGAATGACTGTAATATACGATACAGAACATCTAGCAATTTATGCCTTATTTTTTGTGGTGAAATTTGGATGAGGAATTATCTTCCTCAGTCTTCCTTCAATTATCTTCCTTCAATTATCCAAGCCTTTATTATTGGCTTGTGGAGCTAAATAAGAGAAAAAAAAATCTTCTCTCTTAAGTTTAAAATGGATAATAAAAATTATTCTAAGATGGAATGAACATTTTTATTACGTAGAAAATATCATATCATTACTTTAGAATAAAATCTTCTCTCTCTTTTTTTTTTCTTCTCAAGAAGAAAAATAAAAAAATCTTTTTTCTTAAGAGCTCTTTCTTTCAAGGGAGGGGGGGCTCTGATTATTGTGAGGCAAAAAAAAAATAATATTATATACCGGGTGTTTCAAAAATGACCGGTATATTTGAAAAATCAATAAAAACTAAACGGGCAGCGATTGAAATACATCGTGTGTTGCAATATGCTTGGGACAACAGTAAATTTTCATGCAGACAAAACTTTCGAAATTACATACGGTGTATTTCTATCGTTGCAACAATAAACAATAGATGCATAACTCTCGCCATAACGAATTGTCCAATTGTCACAACAAACAATTCGTAGTAATGAATTAGTACCATTAGAACAGGAACCAATGAACCGATTTGAAAAATTTTTTCTTTAACATAAATTGTCATCGACCTGTGTATGTGTGTCAAGTTTCAGCTCCCTAGCTTGTAGGGAAGTTGGTTTAATATTAATTACAAGATTTGACCTAAACAAACTAACATTGCAAGTTTAATAAAAGCTTATTAAAAAAATAATAATTCTCTTGATCAGTCCAAAGCCAGGGATTGTTGTAGTAAGATAATACTCAGCCATTGTTGTGAATTAAATAAATAAACTAAAAAATGTTTTATGCAGATAAACAGTATATTGTTGCAGAATATTAAGTTTTGAAAACCATTGATGCTCCACTTTCGTTTCTTTTCCCTTCAACCTGTACGGTTGATACCCGTCATGTGACAGATGGAATTCTAGTAAATAAATAATTTGCACCCAGTTATTTTGATCTACGGCATTGATCCATGCATGTTGGCGTTGTGAATCTGGTGAAAATCGAAAGAACCGAATCTCAGACAGAAAATTTGTATTAGAACAGTTTGTGCAACATTTGTTAACCAAGAAAGTAAAACAAATTGATCCTATCGTCTTCCGTTTCATAAAGAGGTAGAAAATACAGAAAAGAATCGGCTGATTAATTTTCCCATACCGTATTTTTTCCCATTGATTTTTCTAATGTACTGTTGCACAACTATTTGGCATTTCTTAAATTTAAATCACTCTCGAATTCGCTCGGACGCTATGCTGATGCTGAGTATCTGGTAAAATCGGAAGTCTTTTTGCTGACCGACTCGTCTCCCTTTTGTGGCGATTTTTCATCAGGCAAGGTCTATAGATTACTAGCAGACCCGGCAATGCTTCGCTTTTGTTATATATGAGCGCCTTTTAAAAATCAACTGATGAAGCGCCATCTTTTGGTTCTTCTAAGGTGAGCATACTCCAAGACATTAAATTAAGATATCTTCGACTTTTTTTCGTAAGCCCATATGTTGCCGCAAGCTAAGCTCAACTTGCCTGTGAAAACCCCATGAAAATTCGTCAAGTAGTTTTGGAGATTAGCGTTTTAGTTTTAGGTGAAACACCCCCGAAAAATCGATTTTTATCAGTTTTCGCACCCTTAAAATTCGAATATCGAAAATCGGGGCAACTAATTTTTTGGAAGTAGTTAGAAAGCTTCCTGCAAAATTTCGAAGATCTGCGTTTATTGGGGGCGGGGCCAAGCGACCGAACGTGCAATTCCTTTCTGCCCCCCTGGGTGGGCAGGGGGTCCGAATTACGAGAAACCCGGTCTTAGCACGCCTCTACGCTATCCGTCCTATGACCTCACTGAGTTCCGAGTTGGTGGCTTCTGTAGATTTTGCTGTGCGTTGGTGAGTCAGTCAACCAGCTTCTTTATATACTGTATTGGTCGCCACGAAAAGCCCTTTTAGAAAATAAGATATATTGTATACCCGCGCGAAGGACTTCCAGTTACTGTTAATGCTGTCTCACGGAATAACCGCAAAAGTCTTCGTTAAACAAAGCAAACAACAACGTCACAATTTCTAACGCTAGAAAAAATGCCATTCAGATATAAATTAAAAGATACACTGCATTCCCGCGCGACAGACTTGCGGTCATTATTGATGCTGCTTCACGGAACAATCACAAAATTCTTCACTAAACAAAGCAAACGTCACAATTTTTTACAGCTGGCAAAAATCCCATTCAGCTCGAGGTAAATTGAATTTTAAAAATAATCTACAATGGAGAGGAAGAAAGAATAAATAAAATCCCTTCTTAGCGAGCACCTAGAAGCCAAGAGAAATATACTTGACAAATTTCAAGTTTCTAGCCTTCATAGTTCTGGAGATTTCGTGATGAGTGAGTCAATCAGTGAGTGAGTGGTATTTGGATTTTATATACAGGGTGTTTTAAAATTTCATCACTAAAATGATAGGGGTGATGGAATATGCGATTCTAAGCAAAAAAGTTCATATGAACATGGGTCCGAATTTGAACGATAACTGAGATATGAACAGAAATAAAAATGCCGCCACTAAGATCAACAAGTTAATAACTCACTTTCTACAACATCTAGGATGATGAAAGTTGGACGAATAATAGGGATTTTGAAAAGAATTCTTATGGAGACGTTTAATAATGAGTAAACGCGTTGGTTAAAAAAAACGGTGACATGACGTAGGATCGTTTTCCTATGCGAACGAGGCGATTGTGGCAGACAGCTTGCACAAACGACTTGTTTGCAGCAGAGCAAGCAACAGCGAGGTTTTAATACCGCACTGTTGCTGCAACACTGTGCAGCATGACATCATTTTTGATGCTGCAGCGCTGAAGAACTGTTGAATTTAACAACTCGCGGTATTTCTACGGAATTTCTACAATTCTACAGTAGTAAGTCATTACCCATGCGCAGAAGCCTCACTTTGGGAAAAATTTGATGGCATTAACCGAAGTTTTGATTACAATAAGCGGCTGATTTTCAATGTACTTGTATATAGGGAGAAATATCAAAACATAAACATTGAATATTCGCCAGCTTTTGAGGGCATCGAGACCCATGGCTGCCATGGCTCTGAACTTATCCTATTGTTATACAATACATCCAAACACGCAACAACTCGTTACCATCGTTATACAATAACAAGTCGGGCAAAAACGGCGCACTTCGATGAGTAGCAGTATAGGATTGCCTTCCTCTTGCCCTCAAAAAATGGCAGCTGTACCCATCATTCAATGCGAAGATATTTTCCCCTATAACCGTTCCGTTCCTGGTAAACATGATGACAATAAGCGATTGATTACATTAACCGTGATTACAGTAAGCGGCGACTACTGTATTAATTTTGACTGGCATAGCAGTCACTTCGTTTTCGATTTGGATAATGTTAGGACATTCGATGTTTCAACATCTTCTTCATCCAACCATATAGCATCCTCATCGTTTATTAAACAAAGAACTTCTCTAGCACGTCTAGCTGCAGTTCTTTGAGGACGAATCTTCGTGATGGGCAAAATGTCTTGTTGACTCTTATGTGATTGCTTGTGTTGGTTAATGGCTCTGTATAATGAAAAATATAGAACACAGATGCCACACGATCGTTTAAATAAGTATGCCTCGACACTGGGGCAATATTGATAGAGTTGGTAATATTTTAAAGTTTTTCGTTAGAGTTGAAGTTTAGAGTTTTAATACTTTAGATTTATACGAGGCCTACGAGAGAGATAGGTCCTGAAACTCAAAATTCTATCTTGAATTTTAATAATCAGTCTTTTATCGTTTGTTGGAAACAATGAAGGTTACATTGTTGCTCGGACTAAGATGGTCAGGTGACGTTGGTGTTTCAGGGCCTGTCTTTCTAGTTGACTTTGACATTTATAGGTAGCCAACAATGATATCTTTACAACTCCTGGATCGCTAACTTAATGGAGAAAACCAGCGCGAAGCATAGCCTAAATTACTTCATGTCCAGGACACAGTAGTCAATTACTTTTGTGGACGATTTTGCCCTTTCCCATAAGATATGAGGTTTAAGTAGACAGTAAAAATAAGTGAAAATCTATAATTTCTATATAGACGGATAACTTTAAATAAATAAAGGGATCATAATCGCGTTAATATTGATAAATCACATATAAAAGGAGTAAAATCCATGCGTTTTGTAAAAATAAAGAAAAATAATTAAATAAACAGAAAAATTAATAAAAAAGTTTAAAGTAGTTAACGAAATGAGTAAAATAAGAAATGTCGTCTCGGTGGCCGAGAGCGCTAAGGCGCAGGTTTTGGTTTGGTTGGTTTGGTTTGTTTGGTATTAACGTCCTTTTCAACTGCTATGGTCATTTCAGGACGGCGTTATAGGGGCCGCAAATTTTGCCTCGCAAGGGTTCTTTAACGTGCAGCCGGCAAACGACTACACGGGACCAACGGCTTTACTTCCCTTCCGAAGGAAGTGCGTGATCTCAGGATTTCCCCCTGAAAAATCCTCGTCGTCCTGGGCCAGGATCGAACCCGCGTACGCGCAGGTTTTGTAGCTATTGGATGGGAGAATCGCGGGTTCAAATCCCGCTGAGGACATGAGTGTCTATCTCTGTGGTTGTCGGAGAGTGTTAGTTCATTCCGTCCAGAAAGCGATGACGTCATCTCTGAGCGGGCGGCAGCGCGTGCATGCGTCAAATTGCTCAATGCTCCCTCTCAGCACCTAGTCTCTCAGCTCAGCTTATCGAGGAGGAGATAAGAAGTAAGGCGCTCCGTTCAAAAGTGAGTGTGTGTGGGGTTCGAAAGTGAGAATTTGTGGAGTTTAGTATCCAAAATACTATCCCATAAATAACTATTTTACCATAAACGTGTTTAATAAATTAAACTAATCCTATTGCATATGATGTATTAGTAAAGTTTCCCTTTTCTGTTTTGAGTGTAAAAAGTTTTATCCTTCGAGCGAGCGATAATTCCGTCTGTACAGGGATGGTTTCCCCCCCCCCCCCTTCCTTCATCTGTTCTCGGTCCGTACGTATGTATGTACAAATGTATGTATGTATTTATGTATGTATGTGAGCAATAATAAAAAAAATTCCGTCTTTACGTATGCATTCTTGAGTTATAAAGTTTTTTTATGCTCTCCTCACCCAAACATTTTGTTTCATTTTTTTTTCTCTTTTCATGTCAAAGTGGGAAGCCTGTGGGAACCATTTCAATTTGTTTTTGAAAGTTTGTATTAAAAAAAATCTTGCAATAACTATTATTAATTCACCATTTGAAGAACTTCTGAAGACAGATGAGGGAGGTGGGTGAAGCGCTCCGTTTAAACACGAATTTGTTCAGAAATTTAGTATCCAATATATTATCCAATGAATAACTATTTTACCATAAGCGTGGTTATTAGATTAACCTACAACATAATCCTAACGTATACTGTGTATTAGAACCCCCCCCCCCCAAAAAAAAAAACGAGTTTACTTCTTCTGGTTCAGTATAACGAGTTTTATCCTTGAAAAGTTAAGTCATAAGAATAATAAAATTTTACTTAATTTTACTGACAAGATTATCCGTTTTTAACGAGGAAAAAATTTGAGTTATATAAGCAATTTATAAATTAAATAAAATTAATTGCTGAATATGAGCAAATAAAATTAATACACATATACAAAAAATGGCGATTTTTTCATTAAGTTTGCGAAGTGGTGGCAATTATGTAAACACAAGCACTTTCAGGCCATACAAACACTGAATTGTTTTTATTATGTGGTAATTTATTCGAATCAAAAAAAAATATTTTCACTGATGCTTATTATTCTACTGAAAAACAATTTGTATTTTGAAATTCATATGAGGATCAGATAAAAAAATGTCTAAATTAACACAAAATCCCGTTTTATAAATTTTTTTTAATAAAAATACTAAAATAAAGTGTTTTTATTTCGGGTGATCACTCTCGAAGGATAAAACTCGTCTGACTCAAAACGGAAAAAGGAATCTATTACAAAAATCTTTAATAATACATCATATACAATAAGATTAGTTTAATCTATTAAACACGCTTATAGTAAAATAGTTATTTATGGTAAAGCATTTTGGATACTAAAATCCACAAACACTCACTTTGAACGGAGCGCCTCACTGATATCTCGTCTCTTCCTCGATGATCTGAGCTGAGGCATCACCTTCTATTACCTTCTATTGAAGATAATAGAAGGTGATGGCTGAGGAGCAACTTGACGCATGCGCGCCGCTGCCGCTCAGAGATGAAGTCATCGCCTTCTGGACGGAATGAACTAACACTCCCTATAGGCTGTGAGGAGTAGAGTCCCTGTATAAAGAGGGACTTTATACAGGGACTCTAGTGAGGAGTTGAAAACCCCGACGTCTGATGGCGGATTATAAAACTTTTTGGTAGGAGACAATGGGCATGGGCGCGTTCGACATGTGCACACTAAATGCACCTAGTGACCTCCCTCAGAGCGAGCGGTGAAAAAAGTGTAGTGCATTTTGTGTGTGTCATGAAAAACGGGAAAGAGCACGAAAGTGGGATGTTCACCTCACCCGTGCTATCATGAATAGTAAGCCTACTGCTCAAAATAAAACCCATCATAACATCTGCATTCATATAACACGCCGAAATCGATCATTACACAGTAGATTTCAATGTCAGTTTAAACGATATACAGATTTCAATTATTTTATTATACCTCTTGGCTCTTTAACGGTAACTAAAACTCCGAACTATCAGGGCGCGTTCGACATCGCGCACTAAACGCCTTTGTGCGTCCACTAAACGCACTAACGTATTCCTCATGGAACACGCGCATGTTCGTCATCGCGAGTGCGCGCACTATCGGGCGTTTCGTGCGCGCACCAAATGACCCTAGGTTAGGAGCAGAGTCGTTTAGTGCGTTGCAAGATGGCGCTGCCCTAGAGCTTGAAA
>JAHWFO010001864.1:1649708-1670964 GCA_023313115.1 Rhysida immarginata | reverse complement strand
GCAACGCACTAAACGACTCTGCTCCTAACCTAGGGTCATTTGGTGCGTGCACGAAACGCCCGGTAGTGCGCGCACTCACGATGACGAACACGCGCGGGTTCCATGACGAATACGTTAGTGCGTTTAGTGGACGCACAAAGGCGTTTAGTGCGCGATGTCGAACGCGCCCAATCACATCAAGCCAGTAAGCATAAAGCAAACTGTCATCAAATGTTAATTAATGATGAAAAATAGTACAATTTTCAAATTAATGATGAAAAATTTAACAATTTTCTTTCCTATTTTTCATCATTAATTTGAACAGCTGAAGTTGGCGTACAATTAAAACCCTCACTGACCATCTAATGATTTATTCTTTAAATCATTGCTGCATTTATTGTTGCTCAAATACCTATAAAAACACTCAGTAGTACAGTTTTATAGTTTTCCTAATGGAAAATTGCATTAAGTTAGGTTTGAAAAATGGATTCAAGCTTTGAAGAGACAAAGGTGAGCGCTGTGTTGTTGACATGCATAGAACACCTAAGAAAAAATCTCCCAGCCGAAATTTTATTTTTCTATGTATGATTTTCAGCTATCCTTTAAATACTGTTTACTTTCTTATCCTGTGTTTTAATGTCTGAAAGTAAAGTGGTGCGCGTAGCACAATTGATGGTTTTCACAATTTCTAATATTCTTTGTTTTTCTTCTAGAGTTGGAGTTGACACTGCTTCTTTACCCTACGTAATGATGACATTTAGCATTAGAAAGAAAACCATTTTGCTTCAATGTAAAAGAAGAAAATAAATAAAAAGTGTATCGCTTACTGGAAAATTAAATATTGTGCTAATTAAAGCACCTTGCACCCCAGTTTTTTTACTTGGATTTTTCCAAGTCATGGGAAAATTAGTTTTCCCTTGTTCTTGCTCCTCATTGAAATAAGCTATGACTGCTGGCACATGCTTGCAACCACCTAAACCAGCTATGCATTGGCACATAAAAGAATATATTTCACGTGTTGCTGAAAGCTAATAAAAACGATTAAGTGAAAAACGATTAAAAATTATAAAGAAACAATTATATGATTTAGAAAAAATTAGGTTTCTTTTTTTTTAACCTTAATTTCACTGATATAATTTCAATGATGAAATTACCTTAATTTCAGTGAGCTCTGAGCGAGTTCTCCCACCAAAATGTTTGAAGGAATGTCACTAGGTGGCGAACTTGTTGTTTTTCCCATGAACTCCTCACACTCTATAGGGAGTTTCTCCTCTGTGCCTACGACCATGTAACAATGTATTAAGTTTCAATGCGGAGGCCTTCTCTCTCGGTGGTCACGACTGTATACATATTAAACTTAAATTATAAATTTCTTATGAATAAATGAATGACTACTGAAACTAACGATTGAAACATGCATTGTCATCGAGAAGACAACCTTGGGCAAAGTTGCAGAACTGTAGGTAGTCAGGAAGTAAGCGAAATATTGATTACACAGGGCGAGGCCAAAAATGCAAACATCGACTTGGGTTTGTGAAGTAATGACTATTGCTACGATTGTTAACTTATTGTTGATTATCGTAGTAACAATGATTTTCTTCATTAAGTCAACTATGCTCTATCAAACGGAAGTTTAACTGGACATGCCCACTCTAACTTTCGTTGGACAGAGTATAGGTATTAGCATTTTTGACCTCGCCCAAAATTTGCGCACAAACGCACAAACAAGAGAAGTTAAATAAAAATGTGTAAAAACATTCACTTTTGTTATGTACAGTCGGGTGCAAAAAGGTTTTTACCTTCTCCGTGGGAACTGAGCTTACCGGATGTTGATCTGTTGCAAAATCAGGTACTTTTACTGAGAGTCAAGGCAGATTAGACTGCACCTATCCCTTCTGAATGAAAATAGTGTAGCAGGTATACGCTTGAGATGTGCTATTCACGTGCTCAACTATGACTTAAGTCTAAACCTTTTTGCACCCGACTTTACATGCCTTACCTTAACTTAATAATGTAATTTTAACAATAATAGGAGATTCCCGAATACGTCACATAATTCTGGGGCATTTTAAGTAATTTTTTCTAATTTTTAGCTGTTCGAATACAAAAATTATGTATAGTGAAAACATAGTTGCGCTTCTCTATGCTCTCTTCTCAAGGGAAGACATTTTTTGCTAGTTTTTTTTCTCTATAAGCTATATATTGAACGCAACATTTTAAAATTTCTTTACATATTCTTTTGAACCATAGTGTATTAATTAAAATAATCACGTATTTAAATGAAATTTCACGTAACCAGTAAATAAAATCATTGTTTTCCAGACATTTTTATAATCGAGTTAAACAGAACGTTTGACGCAATGATTTTTATTAAAGTTTATCTTTCCTAGAAAAACTTACTCATGACCTAATAAGTGTCATGGACGTGCCTAAAGTCTAGTACAATGCTCGAAACTGACTTTGTTTCGACCTTATAAAGTGCGAAAACTAATATTATTACTCGTGCGATAAGAATTTGATTGTTTTTCCTTTTTCTCGTACAGCATTTTAATCTAAACAAATCAAATGGAACCCATTTTTTTAATAAAAATCTTTGCATGTATAACATTCATATCGTATAGCTAATGTACTGGAAACTTCAGCGACAAAAAATAATCTCTGCTTATCTGATCATTATGAGTGTTGTTTCCTCCCGATTTCAACCCTTCGTTTTCAATTGTGTCATTTTTTAAGAAGCGAAAGACAGATTCACGATCGTTCCAACGTTTGTTTGGTATGTTTTACCATGATTTTGATATGGGAGATACCGTAAAAACTATTTTAAATTGAGTGGCTAGGGATTTTTTACCATACACTGATGAGCCATTACATTATGATCAACTGTCTAATACGATATAGGACCACCTTTCGGCAAAACCATAGACATGCACTGAGGCATTGACTCAACAAAGTGTTGGTAGGTAGCCTGAGGTATCTGGTACCAGGCGCTTATCAGTTAGTCCAGGTCCCATACATTGCGGTGGAACTCAGCGTATCCGCACTCAACCGTCCACGTTATGGACCGGAAATTAAGACTCGGTGGAACAGGAAACTTTCTTTAGCCATCTATAATCCACTTGCTGTGCTCCTTGATCCAACGTAGGTGCAGTTGGCGATGGCGTGCCATAACCTCAAGGACGCACCTGGACGAAGGCTACGCAGGCCCTACACAAAACGTTATGCTGAACTGTGCGTTGAGACACATTGTCTGGGTCTACACTATTGTAGCTGCTGATGAAATGGGCTACAGTGGCCAAACAATGTGTACTAGTCTTCACTCCCCTCTGGAATCAATGTACCGTGGACGGCAAACGGCAGACGGCGACTCCTCGCTTTCTCCATTCTTACACAACATTTAATAAGTACTCACAATGACTGCACATGAACAGCCCACAAAACGCGCCAGTTCCGTGATCGACATTCCGAGGCGCCTGGTCATCACGATTTATCCTTTGTTGAAAGTCTGATAAATTTTCTGCTTTTCCCATGCTGCAGCCGAACACTCTGCAATGCAGAGTCTACATTCAGAAACTCAGTTCACTAACAGTTTACATACGCGTTATGAGCCGCGTTTGCGCCGTATTTTGTCTCAGGGCGAGCTCATTACTCGAGTTGGAGATGGTCATAATGTAATGGCTCATCAGTGTATAATATAGTAGATGAACTAAAACTTCAGGAGATGATTCCTCACAAGAAAAATAAGAAAAAAGTGCATATCAACGTAGTCCTGAAATGCATAGTTTCCATGTAAATGACAATAATTGCATGTATGACATCATGGCTAATCTGGATACACTTAAACAGCGTATCAATGCAGCCTCTGACGCTATTCGGGTACAGCCTATGACGCTATGGGATGTTCCCGAATGTTCTATTCGAACGAGTGTGGCAATACCTGATGCGACATGTGAACTCTTGCATTACATCCCAAGGAGACCACATCTTTTGTAAAGTTGACACAATTGCTACCACAATAATGTTATGTTCTGTATTACGTAATTGCTCGACCACAGACAAGCCGTCTATTTCCAGACATTCAGGGTGCGTTCACAAAGTTTCAAGACTGATTTTTTCCTGAGTAGGGGTGGGCGCGCAGACCGGTTCCCCTCGACAGGGTGAAGTAGTGGGGGGGCGGGGTCAGCTAACCGACAGCACCAGAGGCAGTTACTTCCGAGACGCTGGAGTGAGCAGATCGCTAGTGGTGTGAGTGCGTGTCAGTGATCCCCGTCGAAAACTCGAAGAGTGCGTCAAAAATGCAGAGTCGAAAATGTTCCGGTGTTTGAAGGATCGAGTCTGCAGCGCCCGCCAGGAGTCTTCACCACGACAATGCGCCCTCTTACACGTCGCTCGCCTCCAGGCAAGTTTCAGCCAAGTTCGACGTGGAAACACTGCACCCAGCCACCCTACAGCCCAGACCTAGCTCCCAGCGACTTTTTTCTGTTTCCCCGAATTAAGGGAAGCGATTTGACAGGATTCCAGCGGTCCAGGCAGCTTCGACGAGGTCCCTTGACAGCCTTCCGTGCGAAGAGTTCCAGGGAGCCTATGAACAATGGAAAAAACGCTGGCAGCATTATTGTGATACCCAAGGGTCATATTTCGAAGACTTTATTTCGCTGTACAAAAACGCTTAAAAAAGTTTTTGTTCTGAGACCAGTCTTGAAACTTTGTGAACGCACCCTGTATATTCATATGAGATTTTTTTGTTTCCTTTCTCGTCAGAATTACCGCCTGAAGTTTGTCCTTATAGTTTTAGGTCATTCTGTATAATTAGATGTACATTTCGGATTTCAAAAATCCATCATCAGGGAGTGATTTACAGACAATCGACAATCGACAATCGAACAGTGAAGTGTACATTTGTTAGGATGGGACGAAAGCAGCGCTTTCACAAAGCTCATCCAACCAGAATAAACACCAAATGAAATACACTGAGGTAGTCAAGAAGCCTAACCAACCCAAGCGGTCTTCCATATTATACAAAAAAGAAAATAAGATTGACGATTGTCTGAAACAAAAAAAACAAACGAAATAAAAAATACAAGGAAAAAAAATAAGATTATCACATCTTCCAGTAATCTGGGAAAGAGAAGTTGCTAATATCTTCAAAATTGATATCAAGAACGTGCCTCGGTTTACGATACTTCGTATGCCAGTTCATATTCATTGAGTTCTCCAGTATCCCTTTCACAAGCTTATTGTCGTGAGTCTTCATCTTCTCTATCATAATCAAAAGGAGATCCTGTATAAACTTACCGATATGGGCCATGTTTAAATCGAGGTGGATGGATTGGTTTTTCACCGTCCTTCTGTCCAGCTGGGCAATGGTCCTCAGGGTAACATTCTGGAATGACTGTAGTTCACTCCATCTGGTTTTACAGATAGTCGCCCACGCAGGCATGCCATAGAGGAGTATGGTCCGGATAATCGATTTGTACAGAAGTAGCTTATTGTCAATGCTGAGGGCGCTGTTGCGACCCATAAGAGCTATGATACTGTACTTAGCCCTCTTCGCTTTGTTCAGAGCATAGGACATATGCTGGTTCCATGAGAGTCTTGAGTCAATGATAACTCCCAGGTACTTGTAGTTGTCCACCCAGTCCAGTTTCTTATTAAAGAGAACAAGAGAATCTGGGGGATGCTTGAGCTTCCTATTGAGGTACAAAGCCTTGCACTTTCCGACGTTAAGGTTCAACTTCCAGCAGTTAAACCAGTCTTCGAACTGCTTCAAGGCGCACTGCAGCCGAGTGATAACGTGAGCCGGCTGGTGTGCCCATGTCATAATGGCAGTGTCATCCGCATAAAAATACAGATTACAATTATCGGGTTTTGGGAAATCATGTACAAAGTAATTAAATAGCATAGGCCCGAGGACAGAACCCTGAGGGACACCGGCCTTTACAACACGGGGTGTGGAAAGATTTTCTCCAACCTTGGCTTGATAGGATCTGCCGTCAAGAAAGGATTTCACCATCAAGATCAAATCGGCAGGGAACTCGTCTCGTGATTTACAATCGACAATCGACAATCGAACAGTGAAGTGTACATTCGTTAGGATGGGACGAAAGCAGCGCTTTCACAAAGCTCATCCAACCAGAATAAACTCCAAAGGAAATACACTGAGGTAGTCAAGAAGCCTAACCAACCCAAGCGGTCTTCCATATTATACAAAAAAGAAAATAAGATTGACGATTGTCAGAAACAAAAATTTACAGACGGGCAATACCCATATATACAGAACTAGAAAAAACCTAAAACCAATCGAACAACGGAGGAAAGAGATATAACATCTCGCTAGCACCAAATAGCCAATCAGAGCAAAGCGAGTCTGTTTTCCCTGACCTTTACAAAAGTCGTCAACTTAACAATAAATGCTGATAAAAAATAAAAAACATCGAAGTTCATAGAGCTTTAACCAATACATTATAATAGCGATAATAAATAATGCACAAAAAAAAAGAAAAGAAACCGCCTATGTAATACACGAAAATAAACAGGCTAAAAGAACACCTAGCCTGCATTAGAAATGCTAATATAGGAGTATCAGCTTTCGCCGACCATGTACTAAACGAGAAACATGATTATGCAAATGAGTTATTTGAAGTGGTGCATAGTTGTAGTAATTATAAACTATAAACTGGCCTTTAATACTATTGTCACAGCGATCAGGCGATCCATCGGAGAACCGATCGGCTTCGGAGCTCCACGTGCCTAAAATTTAGGTTCAATTATCCTAATGATTCGTATTCAACGCATTCATCGGAAACGTTTTAAATTTGTAATGATAATTTCAACATTGTGTATCCTCTTGAATCTCTTGAAATTGTAAAAAATAAAGCGACTAATAACCTATTAAACAGGGATGAGGGCCCCATGCCAGTATCTCCATGGTTGCCTTTAACAAAATACTTGACCAAATAAATAAATCATGTAATTCTTGCAGTAGACTCCCCCCCCCCCCCCCCCTCCGAGGTGTGATCGCTTTATTTTATTTTGTTCAATTTGGTGTTTGTTTCTTTTTTCGTGTATTACATAGGCGGTTTCTTTTTTTTTTTGTGCATTATTTATTATCGCTATTATAATGTATTGGTTAAAGCTCTATGAACTTCGATGTTTTTTATTTTTTATCAGCATTTATTGTTAAGTTGACGACTCGCTTTGCTCTGATTGGCTATTTGGTGCTAGCGAGATGTTATATCTTTCCTCCGTTGTTCGATTGGTTTTAGGTTCTTTCTAGTTCTGTATATATATGGGTATTGCCCGTCTGTTTTGTTTCTGACAATCGTCAATCTTACTTTCTTTTTTGTATAATATGGAAGACCGCTTGGGTTGGTTAGGCTTCTTGACTACCTCAGTGTATTTCCTTTGGAGTTTATTCTGGTTAGATGAGCTTTGTGAAAGCGCTGCTTTCGTCCCATCCTAACGAATGTACACTTCACTGTTCGATTGTCGATTGTCTGTAAATCACTCATCTTTTGTTTTTTTTTTATTTTGTTTCTGACAATCGTCAATCTTATTTTCTTTTTTGTATAATATTGAAGACCGCTTGGGTTGGTTAGGCTTCTTGACTACCTCAGTGTATTTCATTTGGAGTTTATTCTGGTTGGATGAGCTTTGTGAAAGCGCTGCTTTCGTCCCATCCTAACAAATTTACACTTCACTGTTAGATTGTCGATTGTAAATCACTCACTGATGATGGATTTTTGAAATCCGAAATGTACATCTGAGTCAGTAAAATTTTTCTATGTGGAGTAGTGTTTTCTGTTTTTTCCTTTATTTATTAAGGTATCCACAGTTTTGGCTATTTTTCTATTTATATTTATTCCAATAAAAAAAGAATTATAATTAGGAGGTCATAAGAAATTAAAAGAAAGAATTATAAGAAAATGGTCATAGGAGGATTTTTTCACGCCATAACCTCCGATATTAGTTAATAAATAGAGAAAAATAGTAAAGAAAATTCCACGGCCTGGACTCGAAGCAAGGACCTCCGCAGTAGCTTAGTGGTTAGAGCGTCGGGGCGGATACCCGGAGGTCCCTGGTTCGAGTCCAGGCCATGGAATTTTTTTTTGCTATTTTTCTCTATTTAAAAAAAGAATTATTGCAATTCGATTTCTAGTTTCTGAGAAATACGTGGACAAACATACATACATACAAACATATTGTAGCGTGCAGAAAGGAAGAAATTTCCTTCCGACACGTGCAGTCATTCCCAGAATCCCGACCCTTAAAGAACACAAAAAAATTAAACTAAAAAAAATGATAAAAAATAAATGAATGATTCCCCCTCATTAATTTTTTACTGAGAACAAGCAAATAAGAAAAAAGATTTAAAAAAAATTAATTTTAAAAACTAAAATGAAACCAGAAAACGTTAAAAATGACAAATGTAAAATAAATAAAGAAAAATTAAAGACCGCATTCCAATAAAATATGTCTTTTATTACAAAAAAACAAAGTAAAAGGAAAACAAGACAGAAGAAAAAGGCAGTGAGTAGAAGTGTCCGGAATCCAAAAGAGAAAACCGCTTAAAGATGGCAAATAAACTAATCCATGGAGACACAGCGAATAACGGGTACTACAGAAGTTGAAACGCAGCACTAAAACTTGTATACGGAAGAAATCGTGTCGAGCAGATTGAACTCTGCCAAAAAATCTTAAAAGAACAGATTATTGGAAACTAAAATAAAAAAAATATATATAAAAAAAAAACTCAGAAAAATAGTTACACAAAAAAATAAATAAATAAAAACTCCAAGATAAAACCACAGGGAAAGACAAGAAAAACGAAATAAGGAGCAGGTAAACACAAAAAACCGAAATGCAATGATACAATTACTGGAAGGGAAGCGCTAAACAGGGTAAACACAACGGAAGGAAACTCATGGAAGACAGCAAAACATCCGGGTGAACTTGCAGATACTAAAAAGGGGTAAACAAAGAACAATAAATAGGCAAAAAAATAAATTAATAAGAAAACAAAAAAAAATAAAATTAGAATAAATTATACAAGAATTCTCATGAAACAGTGGGAAGAAGATCAAAATTATTAGACATTAAAAAACATTATGGCAAAAAAGGTCTTAAACAGGCAGCATGAGTTCTGGAAGTTACAGTAGACGAGAAGCGACATCCTACATAAAGTCAGATGAACAATAGACTGAGTCGCAAATTGAGCAGTCACCGGAGAAAGTAACTACAGAAGCCGTCGAGGCACTAATAGAAGCCAGGTGAAACACCGTCGCAAAAACATTATTTCTTGAAGTTGCGGGGAACTAGTCTAAGCCAAAAAATCAATTCTAACGAAGAAGAAAAATACATTTGCTAAAATCAGAAGCAAATACTATGAGCTTCAACTAGACGTGGCGAGGGAAAAAATCCCATTTCACTGAAGCAAGAAGGGCGATCAAATTCCAAAGAATTCGAGATTTCATCTCAACACGGACATGTCCATCAAGGAATAGCCGGAGTAATAAAAATTTTCCAATAAACCACGCTATCATTAGCGTTAAAAACAAATGGAAAAAGGCAGACCTAGTTCAAATCAGGAAGATCGTCAGAGAAGAAATAATTCAAAATAAGCTGAATAGGCTAACATAGTAGCAGTCCGAACGGCGGGAAAACTGCTTCCAGACTCGGGGTGATGAATTTTTTTCACAAAGTAGCGGTAAAGAAGACTATCCTTCAACCCATGGTGAATATCGATGGAGCCACTGCGTAGAGGTGAAGTTGTCACCCCAAACGTCGCCGCTACAACTGCGAACCCAACTAAAAAACTAAAACACCCGAAAAATAAAAATCTGACACGAACGCACGCAGAAACTTCGCGAGCTCCCCACGAAACACGCGGTAACAATAAGAAAGCAGGCAGCTCCAAAATTAATTAAGAAGCAACAATCGCGAGGCAAAAGTTAAGGAAAAAATAAAAATAATTAAAATATTTGGCAGAAAAAAAATTTCTTTTAGAAAGTTAGCAACCGAAATTAGGCAAAAAAAAAAAGGCACGCAACAATACACATACTTATGAAATTTGCAACACCTGTTTAGAAGGACACATAGACTAACATATACGAATATTATGCAATTCCAACAATATTACTTACATACGAGTCGAATCAATAACCTCCTTTTTTTGAAGTCGGTTAAAAATTGACACCAAAAAGCGTTACGGAACTAGCTGTGCATTGTTGTTGCACGTTTAAGCATTGTTGGCGTCGGCTTAAAGCACATGCCGGAAATGAAAAGTCATCCGACCATTGTAGTCTGAGCAACTATTTTTATTTAAATCTTTACTACACTATGGGATAGCTTACCCACAACTTACTATTCATTGGATTCATCAAAATTGACATATCTGCTTCGGTTACGAAAATAAAAGGGAGGCTCATTTTTGTATCTACCCTGTATATTTAATAATGAGACGCGTTTCAATCTTAGATCATCTTCAGTCTGAATACAGTGGCAATTTGCAGGCTTTTATATTATAGAGACAACCTCCTGCCCCATGCGCATTGAAGGACTTATAATGAGGTTGTCCAATCAAAGAACGTATAAGGATAAGAAGGAAAGGCTCGCGTAGACGTAAGTGGCGCCGCCCAAGTCTGGCGGGAAATGCGTGTTGCAGAGAAGCCCCCGTTTGATGATCGGGCAGCTTTTATCATGTGATATAAACACAGTTTTCACTTCTTATCCTTGTACGTTTTTTGATTGTTTGTGCTGCTATAACAATGCATTTCGGCGCGGCCTCAGCTTATCACATATCTAGCTCGTGTGTTGCTAAGGGTAAAACAATTGCCAAGCAATAAAATAGAATTACTACAAAATAACTTATGGCCACAAATGTTATTTTAACCTGATCAGTAGGAAACCGCGAAAAGGATAATGATGAACTTTTATTGCCAACTTGAATTCGAAGCAGTTGCAAAGTCTTCTTTTGACTCAGATCCAATAACTCTAGACACTGAAATCCAAATTTATTTGAAAGAAATTCGGCTGCATACGTTACAGGTTTTTAAGCCAAAAAAATTCTTGGAAAAAATGAATTGATTTTTTTTTTTTTTTATAAAAAAAATTATGTTCAACATCTTTTCCACGGTCTAATTTTTTGTGGTGTCTGCTTTTAAATCACTTTTAAAAAGTAAGTGAATAAAAGTCATGTTAAAATAAACATTTGCTTGCTTTCTAAAATATATTAAAAATTACAGAATTTAAAAAAAAATACAAGATTTCATTATAAAATAATGTTATGGAATAAAATAATTATATTTTCAATATCATAAACCGTGTCAGTAAATAAATGAACAATAATTTAATTTAGTATTTTAAAACTAAATAAAAAAACTTCAATAAATGCAGGTATAACATAGCATTTGCTGCCCTCTTTGACGTGAGCGAGAGCTTCTCTGCATACCACTTTCCCGCCAGGCTGTGGCGGCGCTAGGATCTACAAACTTACACTAAATCAAGTAGAGCTTTCATTCTTTTCCTTAACGTTCTTTGGTCCAATCACGCACAGGGAAGGGGGGGGGGGGTTAACCGTGACCACCGAGAGAGAAGGCCTCCGCAATGAAACTGAATACATTGTTGCATCACGTAGATAGTGCATTGTTATTCGTATTTCTACCAATAATAAGCCCTGAATTTGCACTATCTATGATGTTGTAACAATGTATTCAGTTTCATTGCGGAGGCCTTCTCTCTCGGTGGTCGCGGGTTAACACCTGAAGAAGGCAGGAGGGGCAATAAGAACAATATTATTACCGACTAATTACACTGGCCAACAAAATTTAAGATTTTCTTGTGACAAAATGAAAGTGGGTGATTTTTGGTAGTATTTCTTCTGCTGATTACGAATATAATTTTTAAATTTCTCTAGCACGCACAGCTTTCTTGTTTTACAATGAAACATTTTTAAATCATTCAGTGTTTGGGTCCTGGTAAATTTCCTTGCGGTCCCAAAATATGGATACTTTAACAATGTAGCCGCTTCTCTTCATTCCCATTACTTACATAGAAGTCTCGAAGTGCATAACTTGGAAACGTGACGTGATAGAAAAAATCTAAAAGCAGATTCGGATTCTACATACAAATTACTACCAAGAACACTATGTGTGGTCTTAGTCACAAAATGCGTGGTTGACTAGTGTTACCGGACAATGATTGTTCTTATTACCCCTCCTGGCTTCTTCCGGTGTTAACCCCCCTTCCCTGTGCGTGATTGGACAACATTAAGTCCTCCAATGCGCACGGGGCAGGGGATTGTCTCTTTAATATAACATCCAGCAAATTGCCATTGTATTCAGACTGAAGATGATCTAAGATCGAAACGCGTCTCATTATTAAATATACAGTATGTCCGTAAAAGAATGATACTTCCCATCACACTGATACTTTAATCAGTTAAGTTCAGGAAAAGTTACTTGATCTTCTCCATCTGTCTCAATGGGCCCCTCATATGGGGAGTCACTGAGCAGGCTATCTTGAAAGAAATAGAACCTCAGTCTTAAAGAATAATTCTAGAATGATCTATGAGGGTTTATCTTATACCATACATCAAAATTTAAATTATTAGTGAAAATAGGAAAGAAAATTCCACAGCCCGGACTCGCACCATTAGGAAAAAAGGTCCCTAACCGCAAATTAATTAACGGCTCTAATCAGTCCAAATGATATGTAAATAGCGTAATGCTTCCATCTCCACAGTGACTCAGTTGGTTAGGTTGTCAGCGCTATTAGCCGAAGGTTCCTGGTTCGAGTCCAGGCTGTGGAATTTTCATTCCTATTTTCATCAATAACCTCTGTCTGAGATACACTGATTTTGTTACAGCCTATTCACACTTGACTGCAAAGAAGACCCAAGAAGGACAATATAGTCAGAAAAGCATAAAGAGAATGAACAAGAAGGGCGACAGTACGCACCCTTGGTGGAATCCAACATACTGCGAACGGTCTTGACTTAATGCCATTATAGCTTTCAAAGCTTAATGCCATTTCAAAGCTTTCGTGGAGGGACATGATAGCAACCAGTATTCTGACTCATTCCAGTACTCTGAATCATTCCAAAGTTTCTCCTGAGGATTTTTCCCATATGCTTTTTTATCGAGGTCCACGAAGCTAGAGTAGACATCTTTTGCATACTCCCAGGATTTCTCGAAGATTTGTCTTAGAGCAAAGATGTGATGCGTTGTGCTTCGATTAGGTCGGAGACCACACAGAAAGAAATAAAGTCTTCTCTTCTCTTGTTTTTGTGGTTGCCACGGCTCCTAACAAGCGCGCTCGCAAACGTTAGCTCATTGTAACAAAATTAATCATCGTTGAAGCAACACTTCCTTAAACTAAACCTGAGCACTGAAAAATCATACATTGTTACATCTTCATAAGAAGTCATAATTTAGGGCTTATTATTGGTAGAAATAAGATTAACAATGCCTTTTTATGATGATGTAACAATGTATGACGTTTCAGTGCTCAGGCTTTAGTTTTAGGAGGTGTTGGTTGAAGTCGCAACTATGTTGGCGCTCTTCATTATTGCGTCGTCTTTCTCCCTCGACAATTTGGAGTAGACTATTTTCCTACTTCTCCTCTCTAGACACTTAGCGTAGGCTTTCCCACGAATGATGAGCAAAAATAGTTGTCGCAATCCCTTCGATATCCCTTTTTAAAGATAGGGACCACAGTTCCTCTCTGCCATTGCTTAGGGGCCTGACCGAATATTCAAGCAACCTGACAAACCCGAGCCAGCCACAGGATAGCATCCAAATTTAAGGCCTTTAACATCTCAGACTATTTCATCATCACCTGAGCTTTGGTAGTCTTCAGTGATTTACTTGTCCATCTGAATTCTGCTGCGGTGACACTACCGTGACTATTCTCCGCGCAAAGGTGCACCTCATTTGCTTCCATTGTTGCTGTTACAATCCCCGGCAAAAAGTATGGAATAATTCATTCATTGTCACCTGGCGTCGCGCTATTGGAGTTATTACGAGATAACCGTTCAGAGAAGATCAATGATCTTTTATTTACACATTTGTCAAGCGTTTGTACAGTTATGTATTTAATCTCAGCTGGTTCGGCCTTTCCGGAAATTAATTACAATTCATTGAACAAAAGGACTCTTGGAAAAAGTATGGAATAGTCCAAACCATTGGAAAAAAGTATGGAACAATTAGGGATTAACGAATGAAAACCAATATGCAAATGACAGAATGAGGTTAGGTACATCACGTGACTGGTATATGATATAAAAACAGAAGCTGCACGTTGTTAAGTGGCATTTAACAGCTAAAATGGCTAAAACACGTGAACTTAACACTGCAGAAAAAGAACTCATTCTGAAGCTCAAATGTGACGGTTACACGCAGCAATCAATTGCCGAAAAATTGAAATGCTCCCAGGGAACAGTTTCCAAAGTCCTTTCTAAAAAGGCCAAACGGGGGACCGTTTCCAATGCAACAAAATGGAAGGCCACGAGCCACATCTCACCGGGATGACCGGACGCTGGTTGCCATCGTCAAAAAACAGCGTTTCTCCTTATCTGGCGACATCAACAATGCATGGAAAGCTACAGAAAAGCTACATCGACAATGTCTCTGACCGAACAGTGCCAAATCGGTTGGCAGAGAAGGGTTCACATCATCTAAAGCGAAGACCAAACCATACATGACCGAGAAGCAGAAACGAGAGAGTGTCACATGTAGATACTACTACAGATGAGAGTAGCGCAGTGGAATTAAAGGACATGTAACAGCGCACGGATTGAAGAATAATAAAGTAATTGTTTATTAAATGAATGGTAAATTAAATAGGAATTGGATTGGATAAAGTAAATAACAATGGTCACTAGCATAAACCTGTATACTATGACTGATAAATTAACAAGTAATAAATGCAATATTTTCTTAATACTACACACCAGCAATCATATGTAACAAGAAAGCTCCTACAATAATGCATCCAATCTTAGGCATAATAAGAACCAAGAAATAGGTAGCACATGAATAACTACTGCTATTCAAAAATGAAGCACAATCGTAAGCTTAAAACTAACCAAGCAAACTCCAGCATAAGTCATAGAATAACTTAACATTAATTACTACTCCTCACCGTTGCAAAAACAAAAAGTCTCTTAGCCACAAAAGCAACGGAGGAAATAAGAAAACCAGATTTCACTATAAACTCAATTTTTACCTAAAGCTCTCTTATGTTAATGCTTAAAGCCTAAAACGTTAAATTAATGTTCACATCAGAACTACATAACGTACAATACGGTCATACGGCTGCCAATAATCATTAAAGCACAAATTGAAGTCGCGCCTAAACTTCACAAAACAACAAAGTATTCAGTCTTATTCAGGAATGTCCAATGTCCGATTAAATATAATTGCACCCTGGCAAAACAGTAATTATAGGAGACAAACGCCTTTCACAAAGGGACAATGATCCCTGGCCTAGCACACTTTGAAAGTCTTATGTAACTAATCAAAAAGTTCTGTCAGTCTGGGTAAATTGAGAAGCAAAATAAGTACACTTGAACTCTATAAAGTCGGGTAATAAAAGAAGAAGCAATTATAAATCAGATATGTCTACACATTGAAACTCTTCTTAAATAAATAATTGAATTAAGTTAGCTCGTGTGTTAAACTACGACACAAAATGCACTTAAACAAGGACGGAAAACTTCCTTCTCTTTTTTTTCTTATTTTCTTTAAAAATAGAGCACTAATAAAACACTAGTAGCAGAAAGACGAAGAATTGCATTATGCGTACACTCATAATATTAGCAATTTTTAATTATTGTAAAGCCTAAGTAATAGTTTAGATACGCATGCATACTGAACGGCCACAAGCCAAGAATTTTCGTATCTCGACGAAGCTCTCTGCGTGCAAGCTCAATGAAAATAACTTTCACCAAATTGGCTTCACAGCCCACAAGGAAGTTAACACTTACTGTAGCAAATGCGTAGTCAGCTATCGGCCTCGATAATCCCTTGGAAGGGGTTCCGCCCGGCGAAAGCGTACCCGAGCCGCTCAGCCGTCTATCCCGCTGAATGCCACTACAAACCTCCGCCCGCTGGGCTTCTCCGCACGACGTGGCACTTTCTAACTGCGCATTTCGTCGCTCTGTAGCCATCTCCGTCGTGGGGGCTCGAGGAATCCTTTCGTCGTCCAGCTTGCGTATTGCATAACCCAAGTTATAGCTGCACGTCGTCTTCTTCGGGAGGTCGGCTTTTTCGTGACCTTTTCCATTACGGTCACCTCTCTCTTCTCCCTTTCTCTTGCTCACCTTTTTTTCGAACTCCGCGCTCGAATCCTTTCCCGTCTTCTCATTGGCTCCTGCGTGTGGAAGCTTCTTATGACGCCGATGACATCGTCTCGTTTTCCTCCCGGAATGGTAGAATATTCGAGAGCGAAAACGAGCGTTTGCGTCACCGGAATTCAAAGTGGAATTAGAATTCCGTGACAGAGAGATTACAATGGGCGAAACAGCATAAAGAATGTGCTAACAATGAATAGAAGAGAGTGATGTTTACAGATGAATCAAGGGGTGCCTGGGGTATGGTGACAGCCACGAAACGTTTCAACAGGACTGCCTTCATTCTGTGACCAAATTTCCAAGAGGATTGATGGTGTGGGGAGGTGTCACCCATAAGGGGGTGGGGGAACTTGCCATTGTTACATGCAATGTCAATTCAGAAGCATACATCGATATCTTGGAAACGTTTATGTTAAAGACTGCAGAGGATCATTATGGCGACGAGGACTTCATTCTTCAAGATAACAACGCATCATGTCATCGGTCCCGACAAGTGGGAGTTTGGTTACAGGAAAAAAAAGTAAAACGTTTACCCTGGCTAGATATCAATCCAATAGAGAATGTTTGGGCAATCTTAAAGAAAAAGGTCGCTATGGAAAAACCAGCAAACTTGGAGGAGCTGAAGACAGCTATCAAGAAATGTTGGACAGAAATTGATCCCCATCAATGCGAAAAGTTATGTTTATCAATGCCCAAGAGATTGCAAGCAGTGATCAGGACCAAAGGAGGTCCTACCCAATATTAATGGTTGATATTCCATACTTTTTTCCAATGGTTTGGACTATTCCATGCTTTTTTCCAAGAGTCCTTTTGTTCAATGAATTGTAATTAATTTCCGGAAAGGCCGAACCAGCTGAGATTAAATACATAACTGTACAAACACTTGACAGATCATTTTTGCCAGGGGTTGTACCATATTGAGAAGAGATGCAAAGTACCCCTTTCACTTGTGCAATACACTCCTTTCAAAAACCTCCATCTGAACTCTTACTAGTTTGGATGAAAGAGATTTCTCGGTACATGGTCTGCCTCCAATTTTTTTTTTCTGAACTTCTCTCAGGCCTTGGCATTAGCTGCTGCTTTTCACGACTCAGTTAACCGTACTCGATTTGAAGGTGACTTATTTGCAAGCCAAAGCAAATAGGCTTCATTTTTTTCCTTGACAGCATCTTGGACTCACAGTTTCACTATGTATCCTTTTCCCAATGCCCTGCGCTATACGACTATCACAGAATGCAGTCAAAGTTTTCATAGTCATTTTAAACAACTGCCACTCCGTCACTGGGTAGTTCTTTGAACTTTAAAGATATGTTATCTGCAAAGGTCTTCCTCACAGCTCTATCTTCCAATGTCTCCCATTTGAAAAAAAACAAGTTAAAAAAAAATAAAACTAGCATCATCTTTTTTCATTTGTGAGCTATAAAGTGCAAAGGATTATTTCTGGATTTTGAATTCTTAATTTGAATTTTTTTCTGTCAAGAATTCAGTTATTTTCATTATTTTAGTAAACAACAACATTCTGTTCTGTATTGAACAAAATCATCATGGGACCTGGTAGAAACTTAAGCAGTGAACAACAAGCTCAAATTACAGCTTACACAAACTATGGAAAGAGTGAAAGAGAAATTGCTGGATTTATTGGAAAGTCCAAGATTGTAGTCCACATAGCTATGGAAAAAATCCTCATCCAGGAAGACGTCTGAAGCTGTCAAAAAGAACAAACGTGCTACCCCCACACAAAAGCGGCAACCTTTTGATGTACGTCTCAGCCGACCACACATACTTCAGGTGCGGCGTTTACCCTCCCCTCGTCCACCACCAAATGTAGGTGCGGCTTTTATTTCCGTAAATTTGATATGAGTAAATATGTTGCTATTTGAATTTTTTCAACTGTTTCATTAGCCTTATAAATATTAATTTATCAAACAAACATCCGTTTTACAATACATTAAATTAAACGTTGACGTTCGTCCTTTCGGACATAGTAATTATTTAATGTATTTACAAATGAAACGCTTTGATTTTTTTAATTTTTAATATTACATTGTAAGAACTATGAATTCTTATAAATTTAATTTCTTTATGCTATTATGCATTTTTAATTAAAATTGTCATTTTATCACAGTAATGAAAATTTTCATACAGTTTAGAAGATTTCATTTAGAGATGAAATATATTCAAATAAACCCGAGTTGCTTTCAGTGAATTAACAATGGTTAGCATTAAAAAGAAGAGTTATTTTTTCTAGCACTAAGGCTTTATTATACTCTTTCCAACGAAAGTTGGAGTGGGTGTGTCCAGTTAAACTTCCTATTTCAAATGTTAGACATTGTTGCCAAAGTAGAATCAACAATGTCTAACAATTGAAATAAGAAGTTTAACTGGACACGCCCACTCCAACTTTCGTAGGAGCTTTAGCATAAAAGCTACTTATAAAAATGCTCCCTTGGTCTGTACGTTTATCCGGCCGTCCGGCCGCCATTTGCACGATAACTTGGAAACGGATTAACTTTTTCAAATTCTTTTTTCAGAAATATGACCATCAAAGTCTTTTCTCGGCCGTATCAACTTTTCAGAATTTTTCGTGGACCCCTTCAAGAGTCGAATTCACGTGCTAAAACAGTGAGTGTAAAGAATACCAAGATAATGGCATGTCATATAACAATCGATTTGTCAAGAAGGAATATATTGTTACTTTCTATTCATCTTTTAAGCATTAGTATCCAGTAGGTCATGGCATTACTGACAGCGGCGCGCGCACGTAAAATTGCTTTGTCGACGCACGATTACTCAAGTGCTCATAATCTATATGTTTATTATTAAGTAGCGGAAAAATAGAGGTACTTATTGTTTTTTTTTACATACGATTTGAATCATCCTTCATCATTTCTACATTTTTTGAAGTAGAAGGTTGAAATTCAGAATGTAGCTTAATATGGGCATGTGCACCTTCACTATTTAGTTTCGTTTTGATTAGCCCACTAAGGTCGGGGTTTTGGGGGTGAAAATTAAAGGGGACCAAAAGGTCTAGGTGTATTTATGCATATAAAGGAGTGAAATCCGGTATGCAGATTCCTATAAGCAAAAACTCCATTATATGAAGTTTTTTTTTTCCCGAGGTATCCATGCCTTCCCGACTCGGTGGCGGAAATGCTTCGAAAAGATGGGGACTACGTTGAAAAATAGGCTAAGGTCAAAAACCCTCACCGGTGAGAGAATGATGACGTAATTTCTCACTGGGCTAACCGTCTTTTTCTCGGTGAGGACGGTGAGACTAACCGGTTAGGCATAGCAGCACTAACTGGCGTTTCTGACCGCGTTAAAATGACGTTACAAATTTCTCACTGGGATTTCTGACCGACCAAGCGCTAACTCTTCTCACCGGTGAGAGTTTTTGACCTTAGCCAACGTGTACCAACTCTGTCTGTAATAAAGGAGCTGTAAAAAAAATATTTCCGGTTTTCATTTGACTGACCCTCGTAAGTAGAATAAGAATGGAGCTACTTATTGGTTTATAATGTCAGTCCGTCCCCTTCATAATTTCTACATTTTTTTGAGATAGAAGGTTGAAATTCGGAATATAGCTTACTATGGGCATGTCCATCTGCACTGTTTAGTTTGGTTTTGATTGGTATACGGGGGTCGGAATTACGGGGGTGGGAGTCAGAGAGGGCAACATATCTATGTGCTATTTAGGTACGTAAAGGCGTAAAATCCAGTATCCAGATTCCTCTAGGCAAGATCTACAATACTATGAAGTATAGGCCCAATTGTTCTAGTGGGATCGGATTTGCGGAGGTGGCAGTCAATTGGTCCTTAGAACTATGGCAATATATGGCATGTGATATATCATACGTTCGGAAATGATGAGAAAGGAAAGAAGATACGAGGTTTTTTACATTTTTTACATATTACGTTCGAGAAAATCAATTTATTGATTATAAAAAAAACTTGGTGACAGGTAAAAAGTGCAGATAAAGGGGTAAAAATAGATGACTTGTCTTATCCTACTCGGGAGGCGGGGGGGGGGGGATAATTTCTTTTTGATAAACGTATAAATGTATTTCTGCTTCACTGCTAAAGGCTCCTCCTTGGAATGTTTACAAGATTTTATTTTCTTCAGTTAACTTTTGTCTCTCATCGTTGAAGATGGCTGCTTCGTAGACGAAATACGCATCCGGTATTTCAAATCTCCTTGTGGATTTGAGGTTCCCTCTGCATTTAGTAATGGTTAGCATTGGAATATGCGAGAATTCATTTTTATTAGTAATTGAATAGAATTTATTAGAAATAACATTATTTTCAAACATTTTATAGAAATTTTTTCCCCCCTAAAACACAAACAAAAATTACATAAACCATATTATGCGTCTAGTTTTGCTGATAAATATAAAGAAGGATAATACGTTTCTAGCTTAGCAATACGAGAAAAATTAGTTTATTTTTACTGACACGTTTCTTAAACCTTTCAAACCAGAGATCCTTAATACTAACCGTTAGTATTAAGGATCTTTGTTTCAAACCTTTACAGTCAAACCGTTGACGAGACCCCTAAAGCGGCGAGTCTACTGAGTGGAGAGGAACGTTGCATGTTCTTCACTTAATAATATGTGAAGTGAGCCACGAAGAAACAATTCTTCTCTCTCTCTCCCTTCCCACCCATTTTTATCAATGGAGTGGTCGCTTCAGGGGTCTCGTTGTTAACGATTGACTGTACCTTCAGAGCAATGGTTGGAAATAACATTTTTGGACAAAAAAATCAGGTTCGAAACACAAAATATAATAAAAACAATCAGATTTAACTAGAGCACCTATTTAGAGCTACGATTGAGCACTTGCATAATTTAACTTTTTAAATTTGAAGAATTTGGATTGGGTAAAGGTCTATAAATATTAATGAGCAAATAAAATAAATCTTTATGATGACAT
>JAHWFO010001864.1:1595076-1629708 GCA_023313115.1 Rhysida immarginata | reverse complement strand
TATTGATTTTTTTATTATTTATTTATTTTTTAATTAATAACTTTTCCCAATATTTTATATAAGATATCATTAATGACTTGGGAGTAATAGAATTTGTACCCATCAGTTAACAGAAGTCTTACTAATACCAGTTTCTTTACAATAACAAATGTTTTGATCGTATTATCTGGTCCAGTTAGCAGATTAAAATTGCGACAAAATTTTAATGACTGTCTTTACTGTCGCATAAAAAGATTGCGACAGCATATTTCACCCGTTTTTTCCTTTCCAGATAATCTTCTTCAGCATTAAATCCGACTGAATTAAATAATTGGCAGTCTCTCTAATTGCGATGCATAAATGAGGAGTGGATTTAAAACTCGAACTCAGTCTTCATATATGGGGAGCCACGTGACACAACCTCAAAAATTTATTATCTATATTTTTATTCGTGTTTACATACACACCTTATTTGTTGTTGCAAATAGAGCTTAGTTTATTTTATATAATACCCTAGGGCAACGGTCGGCAACTATTTTTATTACAGATTTTTAACCTTTTCTAAGATTTTTAATCTAAAATGCACTGTTTCCCAAAAAAATAATTTAAAATTATCCTATATCTGGCCGCTCATTACATATTTCTAAAAAATCTTGCGGGTCGCATGGAATCTAGAAGCAAACCCAAAAGAAACCGGAAGCGGACCGCGATCCGCAAGTTGCCGACCCCTGCCCTAGGGCATTAAAATAACTATTAAAATGAAAATTTGGCATCTGAACAACAAAGGACAACAAATTGCTTCATTAATAACAAAAACTACAATAACATACAAAGAACTCAGTTTAATTTTTTATAAGAACATATCACTGACCTATATATACAAGAATATAACACTTAAAACGATTTTCAAATATGCTGAAAAGAAGAAAATAAACATTTGTTACTATTTTATATACAGCAATGGCGAAAACTGTCAATTTACATATTCGATTGCAGCGTTCACACGAATCTTTCCAAACACGCGCGAAATGAGAAATGAAATGCTCGCACGTCTAAATGTTTTAAACTACTGCGCCTATGTTCTTTCCGCTGCTAGAGCTATTTATCCCTTCTTAATCAAAGTTACCCTTCATCCCTTCTTAATCATTGTTGCAAAGCATTGTCGGGGAAAATCTTGTAAGCATTCCAAGGAGCTTTACCTGTGACGCAGATGTGATTTTAAATTTCAATATTTCACTCTTTACTTGCAATTGGTTTAAATAAACATCATTTTTAAATATAGGCCTAACTTTAATTAGCCATTTTTAACAATAGGCCTAACATTAATTAGCCATTTTTAAAAATAGGCCTAACATTAATTAGCCATTTTTAACAATAGGCCTAACATTAATTAGCCATTTTTACAATAGGCCTAATATTAATTAGCCACATTTTACAATAGGCCTGACTGCACTGAATTTTAAAACGAAATGAGCACATGCATCGACAAAGCTTCTTAACGGGCACGTGCTCCAAGCTGCCATCAACAATGCTTAACTGATAAACGAAAAGTAACATTGTATGCACTTATGACTCGTCAGTACGAATCGACTGATATATTACATGCCCTAAGTTCATATTCTTATCATTAGTGCATGTGCCTGAAGGGGCCCACGAGAGCTCATCAAAAGTTGATGTATCGCAGTTGAGTTCTTCCATTTTCACGTTATCGTGCAAACGATGGCCGGCCGGACACAAAAATATTGATTATGCTTGTATTCTTACATAAAGCTTTAGCTAAAGCTCGTAATAAGGGCTCATTTTAATACTTTTTAGGGGTCATTTTCTCGGATGTAGCATTTCGAAAATCGAAAAGAATGTCATATTCGTCTTCTGCTCGTCATTCCCATTCGAATGGCATATTATATGCCTTATATTGCCAATAAAAAAATTTAATGGGGGGGGGGGGACCTCAATAGTCACGTGAGCTCAGGAAGTGTCTGTTAGACCGATTTCAATCACCAACTAATCAGGTGAGCTCAGGAAGTGTCTCTATCGAAGAGCGAAAGCAGAATTTGAAAAACTTAAAGCATTCTCGAGTAATCGTCGGACATACAGACAGACAGACGGACATGTAGTAACTGGATGGCGCATCCCTCATTAAGAGGATTAAAAAGGGTGACGCCACTGGACGCCATATTGATAGAGGCAATAGTTTAAACATTTTTGTGACATTTTTATTCGAGATTATTCCAATATAATTAATTTGATGGGAAATTTTAAATTAAAACTTTTACTAATATAATTAAATATTATCTTTTTGGTTTGGCAGAGTATAAACTAAATAATATTTATGAAACTCAGACTGCTTAATCAAACCTTACACTCATTAAAGATTTGATTTAAAGTACCGGGTGATCCAAAAGTGTGTTAAGCCTGTTTCACAATTAAATCGCCCCAGCGGATTCGCCAAAGAAGCGTATAATAATATCTCCGCTCGCGAAGCGGGCGATTTAACAACTTTCCGTTTCCATTTCACAATTAAATCCACGGCCGCATTAATTGTCTTCTGATTGGTTCATTCCCAAACGAGATCGACGTCACACAAAATGGCGTCTCGCAGCGACCTTCGTATCATTCATAGGCGAAGGCTGTTTTTGACAGCAAAATATTTTTTAAATTACATTCCCAAATGCCAATTTCACATCGACAATGTGTTCGCCCAATATGACAACAAAGATGCGTCGAAACCTGACGTTTTCGGATTGATTGAAGCACTTGTGGGTCCACTTATATTGAAAATCCGCCTGCGGAATCCGCTAAATTCAGAATCAACTTGAATTGAAATTTCCGCCCACAAAGCAGTTGCGGAGAGCAATGCGGGCGAATTCCGCTAATTGTGAAACGACAGTCCGTGCGGAAAATCTTCGTCTTGCGATGCGGGCTCCGCATCCGCCTGTTTTTCGCCCGCAAACTGTAATTGTGAAACAGGCTTTACATTCTTTTTTTTTTTACATTGTTAACGACATTTTCAGTGTTTGCTTTCCAGCAATTCAATGCTTTCATAAGAATCACGAGGCACGCGCAAACACTGAAAATGCCGTTAACAATGTAAAAATATGTAATACACTTTTGGATCACCCGGTATTTAACAGCTTATTTTTAATTAATTAACATTTTACCATAACGAATAGAATAGTAAGTGTGATTACTTGCGTAGTTTTCTGGCGCATCCGCAAGATGTCACTGCGTGCGTTTTCGACCAGCGAGTCGCAGGTTTTTAGTATTCGCTTGCAAGGAAACGGATGAAACGTTAACAATTTTCAAACACGAGTTCTTTTTTTACTCTTACTGTTTCTTAAAGGTAAACTGCACGGAAAAAAAATCGAAAAGTTTTTTTTTTTTGCATCCAGGGTAATATACCATTCAAAAATTTTCGATTTATCCTAATATTTTAATAAGAAAAACGCCTCGATAGATTGAACAATTCAAAAATTGGCCCTCTCGTCCCCTCGGGAGAACTAGCGGAACAAGAAGTCATTTCTAACTTAGTTTCGAATGTAGCCTAGTTTCGATTCTACATAACGCTAGAGTTTGCCTGCATTTTTACTATCAGAATGCCTTTAACTTGTTCTCTCTTTGGATGTGTAAATAAGAAATCCGATAGAAACTTCACGTTTCATATATTTATACATTCGGGAATCGATTAAGAAGCAGCGGATTACCTTTAGCCAGCGAAGACTTTGTATCCAAATACGAACAGCATCGTGTGATCAGTTCATTTCGAAGCGTCTTCCTTTTTCTATAATCCTGCAGTTTTAAATTCATTGAAAATTAAAACGAAATTCATTGAAACTCAAATCTGTCCCAACTCTAAAAGAGCATAATTCTGTGTGATCTTCAAGAACAACGACCGAGATAGTCAGACATTTGCTAACCGCCGAAGGAAAGAAGTAGGCTTATCTGCTGTCATAAGGTACGTGCACGAGTAAATATAAGGAGTAAATTTTTTAAAATACGAGTAAAAATACTGTTTTAAACGTAACAAACGATATGCGAATTACACTATTAACACATTATAACAAGCTCATCACGTATAGTGAAGCAATAAAATATACGACAGAAACTGAACACGAAACGTCAAATTCCCATTTGCAGCCAGCAAAAAAAACGCCACGAAGTTGGTCGAAATCGACAGCAGCGCTGTTATTTCGCACATTCGCTGCTCGCCTGATTATTAGCGTTGTTTAATACGACAGTAATCACACTTATTTATTCTATTCGTTATGATTTTACTTTGACCACTTGTTAAGTTTACTTTGTTTACCTTTACAATGCTCTGTTTCTGGCATTAAAAATCAGAATTGATCCAACAATCAAACAAAGATGGCAGATGGTTGCACACACGATGAGATTTCTTGCCCCTACTAAGATGGCGGATGGTGGCGTCAAGTTTTTCGCCGGTCGCGCAATCCAGTTATTTATATAGGTCAGTGGGACATATACAGGAAAATAAAAATAAATAACATATTTATTTACATAGGATGTCACTCACCTGCCTTTAAGATAAATATTGGCTACAATTCATTTCTCATATTCCGCCAACAGAGGGCATCCAGTATTCCTTTGGCGTAAAGCACTGTATAAAGAAAGTATGGACAATTCATTGTTGCAGGCAGCCATGTTGTCCCCTATTTCATATCATGATTGGTCGTGTTTTGCAGCAAATTCAAACTTCAGAAGCACATTTCTCTCTAACGTTTGTCAAAAAGGAAGTGTTGGATCTGCAAGTTTGAATTTATTGCAAAACAAGAAACAATCATCATAAAAACAGAAATGAAATAGGAGTCAAAATGGCTGCCTGCAACAATGATTGTCCATACTTTCTTTATACAGTGCTTTACTTTGGCGATAATAATTTTCATAAAAATTCTCTTTCCACGTTTTGTTGCTTTATTTACAACAATTTTCTTAAAAATTCTCTTTCCATGATTCGTTGTTTTATTTCCAACAATAGTGTAGTTACGTTACTGTCGTAGCCAACGATAAAGACAGGCCCCGGCCAGCACCACCTAAAGAGAAAGCCTGAGCGCAGAAACGTCATACATTGTTAAAACGTAGCCGACGAAAAAGACAGGCCGGGACACTAGAAAGTCACATGATAAAAGTAGATCTAGCAACAATCCAATATTCATTGTTTCCATCTTGGATTTCAACAATCAGTGTTTTTTTCGTTTGTTGAAAACAATGAAGATTAGATTGTTGCTGGATCTACTTTGGTCATGTGACTTTTTTAGTGCCCCGGCCTGTCTTTTTAGTTGGCTTTGTTGTTAAAACGTCATTGGTAGTCATCTTTAATCGCATTTCTACCAATAATAAGTCCTAAATTAAGACTATGTATGATGATGTAACAATGTATGAAATTTTCGCGCTCAGGCTTTGGGTGCGTTCACTTATTCGTTCGGAGTCATGCTCCGAGTCAATGTGATCACGTGATCAGAGTACTAGCGTCATGGCTCAGAGTCAACCGTAGCCTACGAGAAAGACAGGCCTGGGCACTCAAAAGTCACCTGACCACAGTAGTCTGAGCAATAATCCAAACTTCATTGTTTGCAACAAACGAAAAAACACCGATTGTTAAAATCCGAGATGGAGACAATGAAAGTTGGATTGTTGCTCAGACTACTATGGTCAGGTGACTTTTGAGTGCCCAGGCCTGTCTTTTTCGTCGGCTACGGAGTCAACACAACGACGTAACAATCGAAGACTTTGATCGTTATAATCATTTGCGTGCAGTATTGCCAATTTAGCCTTTTTTCATGCGCTTGTCTTTTGTTGGACATTTTTAATAAAAATTAAACAACGCACTTCAACCATCTACCATTCATTTAAAAGTCTTCAATTCTGTTCAAAAACTCTCATCATCATTATTCATTGGTGAACTTGTTATTATTTATTCTTTTTATTTATTATTTTATCTTCTCCATTTATAAATGAGTATAGAATCATTCAATAATAAATAAACATATTATACTACTTCGTAAATTAATGTATAATGCACAAAATATTGAAATGAGCTTTTAAATTGGACACATCCCTGCTAAATTAGCAACATTACTTGTGAACGATTCAAGATATTTTTTCCCTTCTTCGCAACCTCCGGAGGCATCGGAAAAGCATAAGCAGTGCCCATGGCACTTTAGGTTATGGGGAACCTTTAATATTAAGTTCTTTTTTATTAACAGGAATAAACAATAACATATTTTTTATTTTTTAATATTTTTAGAAAAACAAAGTTCTCGTCATAATTGTAATTTTAATTTATTATCATAGAGACTAGGGTGGCCTCATGCGTAAAGATGAACTGAGATTGAGCATATAAAAATTAATAATTATGCTGAAAAAATTGTCTTGAATCAAATTTTCGATCAATTTAAGCTAAATTTTCGTTTGTATTGTGCCAAGCCTACAACAATGGAAGGCTAACCAATTATGATAGGCTATGATCGTGCACTTTGGAAAGATAGAGGCGGCCATGTTGATAGTTAAACAACGTATGCGCCAGCTTGAAAAAATAAAGTCTTCTCTTGTTTGTGTGGTTGCCACGGCTCCTAACAAGCGCGCTCGCAAACGATATCTCATTGTAACAAAACTAATCATCGTTGAAGTCACAACTTTGTTGGCACTCTTCATTGTTGCGTCGTCTTTCTCATTAAATATTTTGACTCCGATGTCTCCAGCTTGAAAGCAGGAGTTAAGGGAGTTAACCCGAGTCGCACTCCAAGCGAATAAAGAAACAAACTCCGAAAGTCTCCAAGCGTACTCTGATGTTGGAGGTCAAGGGAGTTAACTCCGAGCGAAGAAAGAAACGGAGACCAAATGACTCGGAGCAAATAAAGAAACGGAATCCGAATGGCTCAGAGTCACGGGAGTCACTCGTTGTGACTCCAAGTGAATAAGTGAACGCACCCTTTGAGTAGAGGTGGTGTTGCCCCGACGCGGAAAAGTCACATGACCATACTATTCTGAATAACAATGTAATTTTCATTGTTTCCATCTTATATTTTAACAATCAATATTTTTTCGTTTGTTGGAAACAATGAAGATTGGATTGTTGGCCGGACTACTATGGCCAGGTGACTTTTCCGCGCCAAGGTCCGTCTTTCTCGTTGGTTACGGTTACTGTCGAGGCTAACGAGAAATACAGGCTTCGGCACTGAAAAGTCACCTGACCAAGATAGGTCTATTAACAATCCAGAGAAGGATGCTGTGTACTAAATTCCGAATGACAACCGACAATCGAACAGTGTAGTGTTTCGGTATTGGAGTGGAATTTGAAGCGTAGCTTCCATAATATCACTCTTCATATTTCAAAGGAAGCCTGATGTACCCACAAAGATCATCCACAGTATGAACGAATAAAATTACCTCCTCTTGGTGGAGGGAAATTTGACTGACGATTGTCTGAGCTTGGAGTATATCACTAAATAAAAAAGATACACACACGAAACCCAGTGATCTGACAATCGAACAGTGAAATGTATATGTCGCAGGGAGATGATAAAAATGGAGATTTGATCAAATCCCTAAGGTAGATGATCAATTCACGGAAAATGTTAAAATAACAACTCTGTGGGGTGATTTCCCTGAAGAAATTAAGTGATTTGATCAAATCCCTTAACTGTTTTAGTGAAAAGATGAAATAAACATCCTGCGTCCGTGCCTGCCAGCGCCGCTCTTCTCATCACCTAGCGTCCGTGCTTGACAGCGCCGCGCTTCTCATCATTCGGCGTCTGTGCTTACCAGCGCCGCGCTTCTAACATGACACACACAGTAGCCTGAAGGATTTTATCAAGTACCTACCGTAGAAAAATGAGTTCAGATATAGAAAAAAATGAAACTCTGACCGAATTTGTATCTGAAGAACAGTTTAATGAAACTATCAGGACGTTTTTGAACAAGCGGCATGATAAAGAAAAACCTTTGTGGACTCTCGAAAGGATAGAAGAAGCTATAACAGCCATTGAACAATTTAAATTAGCACCATTACTTAAACTGCAACGGACACATAAACAGTACTATTATGGGAAAAAATACGATGTCAAGGAAGTAGGTACTAAAAAATCTTTGATTTTGAAGAGAAAGTCTGACTCCGATCCAGTTGTGAAAATAGTACCAACGGAAAATTTTTACCACATACTTCGGGAAACCCATCAGTCAACTGGCCACGGAGGAAGAGATAAAATGCTGTATAGTTTGAAATCGAAATACCTAATACCTACTTAAGTTGTACTGGAGTTTTTAAAGCTCTGCACGGTATGTCAGTCTAAAAAAAAAATTCCAAGAAAAGGAATCGTTGTTTGCCCAATTGTATCTAGCGACTTCAATCATCGTGGCCAAGTCGATTTAGTTGACTTACAGTCGACCCCAGATAGAAATTACAAATGGCTATTACACTACCAGGACCACGCGACGAAATTCAGCTCTCTTCGGCCGTTGAGTTCAAAAAGAGCTGCTGAAGTAGCAATGGAGCTATTAAAAATATTTTTGGAAGTAGGTTGTCCTCATATACTACAAAGCGACAACGGCCGTGAGTTTACGGCTGCTGTCATACAAGAATTAACAAGCCTGTGGCCAACGTGCAAGATTGTAAATGGTAGGCCTAGACATCCAGCTAGTCAAGGATCTGCTGAACGATCAAATCAAGATGTTGAAGCTATGTTACGTGCTTGGCTAATTGACAATAACACAAAAAATTGGTCTATAGGTTGTTACTTTGTTCAATTCCAAAAGAATTCATCCTTTCATCGAACTATTAAACGATCACCTTACAAAGCTTTATTTGGAACAGAACCAAAAACATGACTTCAATCTAGTCATATTTCGAAAGAGTTGCTTGAAAAACTTGTTACTGAAGAGGACTTGGATCTACTTCTTAATCAGCAGGACCATGACATTATTTTAACACCAAAAGACTTACCAGCAGCTTCCTTAGAGAACAACAACGACGCATCAACTTCAAAAGACGTACCAACATCTGAATTAATTGATTACAATGCTTCAACTTCAAATGATCTATCAATAGTTAAATCAACCAACAATAACACTTCAAAGTCATACGATCTACCAGCAGCTGATTTACTCACAAAAAAGGCTTTAAATTTAGAGGATCTACCAGAAATTGAATCAATTTCTTTATCGACAACAAGACAACTCGAATCAGTTAAAAACTCTACTTCAACTCCTGCTTCAACAGTTAAAACATCTGTAGTGTTACCTGCATCAGAAGGGGAAGCAGCTGTCAGCGACAGTAAAATATGTTGTGTTGTTTGTGGAATGGAATTTACTGGAGCCCATTCATGTGACATTTGTAAAAATCCGGTGCACACAATTTGTGGGAATACAGTAGGAGAAGAAGGATATGGATCGAAATTTTATGCTACTTATGCCATAAAGAAGAGAGCATTAAAGATCAAAGGGAAAATGCTGCAAAACATCTGAAAAGATCAGCTGAAAAAATGAAAGAAGTTTCTTTGAAGAAATTTAAAGACGTGTTAGTGGGTTCCACAGTTTTGGTGGATGTACCTAAGGTGAATAGAGGCCCATTAGATGGAAATAACATTGTGGGGATTGTATTAGATATAAAAAATAATTTATACCAAATTGGTACCTCAGTTGGAATTATAAAAGATTGGCTACCTAGAAACACTCTTCAAATAGCTACAACAACATTTACCGAAACAGTTCCACGGACTAAACTAAGTCTGCGTGAGATTGCAGGAAAATTATCCTTATTTGGAGGTCAAGGATTTAAGAAGTGTTCCTGTGAACAAACCAAAATACAATGTAAAACAAAAAGATGTGCCTGTAAAAAAAGTAACGTACTTTGTAACTCGAGATGCCACAAATCAACAACGTGTTTTAATAAAAATGAATGAACATTATTATTTATTAATTATATTCACTAAAAATGTTTAAAATTTCACTATACATATCATTTTTCTTTTTAAAAATATCAGCTTAAGTACCTATTTCTTTTGTTAAATAGTAAATAATTTGTATTTCAATGACTATTGTTGTTTTACCTACTCTAAATTTAATAATGCATGGTTTACTAAATAAATACTTTTAATATCTAAACAATATTATTTCATCTTTTCACTAAAACAGTTAAGGGATTTGATCAAATCACTTATTTCTTTAGGGAAAACACCCCATAGAATTGTTATTTTATCATTTTCCGTGAATTGATCATCTACCTTAGGGATTTGATCAAATCTCCATTTTTATCATCTCCCTGCGACATATGTATGTTCAGGTGGGACAGAAGCAGTGCTATCACGAGGCTCACCCTTCCAGAATAAATTCCAAATGAAATCAACTGAAGTAGGCAAGAAGCCAGACTAACCCAAGAGGTCTTCCATATTATGAAAAAATATGATTGAAGATTGTCAAAAGATTGGGGGGGGGGGGTAACATCTTCCAATAATCCGGGAAGGAGACGTTGCCAATGTCTTCAAAGTTGACGTTAAGAATATGCCTCGACTTTCTATATTTCGTATGCCATTTCATTTCCAGAAATCTGACCTCATACAGACTTTATATTGTGGCTATTACAAGAGGAGTATGCATATTGTACAGACTGAAAGGTTTGGCATTAAATTATTTGTTAACCATTTTTGAAAATTTTCAAAATTCACATCTTCATGCTAATCACCGTACGAGTTCCAGATTTGAAACAAGACCAGCATTTTTAACTTATCTTTTTTCCCCTCCTGCGTGAACAATAATAAATCCTGCTTCTTTACTACAGTTTTCTAAAACTTCATTTTCATTGTCATTTTGCCAGCACTTTCCGGAAATAGCAATTATATGAATACACGTTTCATCCAAATATATATGATGGGTTTGATTTCTAATCTCTTCCAGAAACAACGTTGAGCTGCAACTATTTCAGGCTTCTCTACGAAAACGCATCTATTAGATTTGCATTACATTTTTTTTATGCAAGTTCCCCTATTTCTTCTTCTGTCATGTTTATACTCACTCACCAAAAGTCATGGTACATCTCGTTGAGTAAGGGGTCCATAGTGCTGTTTCTATCGATAAAATTGGTAGAGACTTTACAACACAACAAAGGGAGAACAGAGTTTCCGACCAGTTTCGCCATTTATTCCGCTTTATTCAGCCAAGGGGAATAAATGGCGAAACTAGTCGGAAACTCTGTTCTCCCTTTGTTGTGTTGTAAAGTCTCTACCCATTTTATCATGGTACATCTGCCTAATAATGTGTTGGGCCCCCTCTGGCCCGGATAACGGCGGCGACCCGTCGTGGAAGAGAGTATACTAGTCCTCGGAACACAACCACAGGCACAGAGTATACTAGTCCTCGGAACTAACCTGCAAGCCATGCCGCCTCCACTGCACTCCATAACGATGCGGCATTTGCCAGTTGTGTTAGTGACGACCTGACAGATCGTTCGATGACGCCCCACTAATGTTCAATGGGATTGCAATCTGGGGAACGTGGAGGCCAAATCATTGTCGTGAAGTCGGTAGCATGTTCCTCCAGCCACTGCCGTGTCACAAGGGCCGTGTGTGGAGGCGCATTATCTTGCTGGAAGATGCCGTCGCCCGGGAGGTAAAAACAGTTCATGAGGAGATGGTGGTCCCCAAGGAGATCGATGTAGAAAATAGCATGCAGAGTGGATGTCAGATGCACCAATGGACCTATTGCATTCCACGAGAAAACATCCAAGACCATAATGGAGTCTCCACCTGCCTGAGTGGTCCCCACCTGACAAGCGCAACTATGGGTTCGTGTGGCCTGCGCCAGACATGTATACGACCATCGGACCGATACAGTTGCATCCGAGACTCGTCGGACCAGACAACCCTTCGCCAGTCCTCAGCGGTCCAATGTCGATGTTGGTTGGTCCAGGCTAGGCACTGCCGATGATGTGCAGCTGTCAAGAGGGCACCCGTCGTGGCCTCCTGTTCCCAAAGCCTGCAACTGCCAAGGTTAGCCAAATTGTCTTCACGGAAACAATTGTGGGGCGTCCCTGGTTGGATCGCATGGTGATTTGAACCGCTGTCGCCCTTCGGTCAGCAGTTGCAAGCCGGGTGAGCTGGCGAACACCTCTGGCATTAATGAGGCGTGGGCGGCCCGTCCGCTGTCCGAAATGGGTTGTAACTCCTCGTTGGGGGTATTCTCGATAGACCCTTTGCAACGGTTGTGCGGGAAAATTGCAGTGTGCTGGCTACATCTGATATTGAGGCACTCATCCGCCTGGCACCAACAATCATTCCCAGTTCAAATGCGGATAGCTCTCGGCGTGCTGCCATTTCTGCAGCTAGTATTTTGCTCACAATGATTGTGTGATATCAAAGAAGTCTGTGCACCTGCATTCCGAGAATGGAAGCAGCGGGATATATCTCATTACAGACAAGGAACCTGATTGGAGGGGTGTGCCATGACTTTTGGTGAGTGAGTGTATATGAATAACATTTTTTAATGTTAATGATATAAATAAAATATATACACTGAAGAGCCAAAAAATTTCATGACCATCCCCACATTGGTGAATGAACTCGTCTGGATCACGTGGAAGGCACGTAATTAAGTGGGAATGGTATTTAATGCTGCTGGAGAAGGTAAGGAATCGGTCTTGCACTTAATTTTGCGAGTGATGTGAAAGGCTGCTGATCTAAGCGAATTTGATAGAGGGCAGATTATAATGGCTCGAAGACTCGGAACGAGCATCTCCGAAACTGCACGACTGTTAGATTGTTCACGATCTGCCGTTGTTATTATTTATGCAAAGTGGATAAATGACGGTGAAACCAGCAGTAGACGCCAAGGTGTTGGATGCCCACACGTTATCAAAGAAAATGGACGTCGGAGACTGTCCGGCTTGTAAGCAAGATCGGCGCCAGACAGTGGCTCAGCTGGCAGCCCAATACAATGCAGGTCCATGTGCAAGTATTTCGGTACACACAGTTCAGCGGACAGTGTTGGATATGGGACTGCGCAGCAGACGTCCCACTCGTGTGCCTCTGTTGAGCAAGCGTCATTGTCAACTACGCCTACAGTAGGCCCGGAAACATCGAGACTGGACCATGGATAAGTGGAAGAGAGTTGCCTGGTCGGATGAATGACGATTTCTTATTCATCACGTGGATGGTCGTGTCAGGGTACGCCGACTTCCAGGCGAAGAGTTGCTCCCCACCCCCCTTGTACAGCAGGTCATACACAGGCTGCTGGTGGTGGTATTATGCTTTGGGGGACGTTCTCATGGGCGGCTCTGGGACGTGTAGTTATGGTAGAACGGACCATAAAAGCTGCAGACTATCTGAACATCACTGCGGACCAGTTGCACCTTTACATGGCGTCTGTCTTTCCAACTGAAAATGGAATCTTCCAGCAGGACAACGCCCCATTTTAACAAGGCTCGAATTGTGTTTGAGTGGTTCGAGGAGCATAAGGATGAATTCCAATTAATGTCCTGGCCACCTAACTCGCCGGATCTTAATCCGATAGAGCACATTTGGGATGTCATGGAGCGACAGCTCAGAGCTCAAACATCCCCATGTGGGAATATCTTGACTTTGCGTGATCGCTGCTTAGACATTTGGTACAATCTGTCTCCAGTCATCTACCAAGAACTCGTGGCATATGCCAAGGCGAGTTGCAGCTGTTTTTCAGGCCAAAGGTGGTGCAACGCGTTATAGAGTAGGTGGTCATATTGCTTTGGCTCTTCAGTATAAGTTCTGATGAAAGTAAACTTGTTGAGGGATGGAAGAAATTGCATCTTGTAGATAGACAGACGGAAGACGGGTGAAATACAGATGGAATATAGAAGAAATGTTGAGCAAGGCACAGATATTGTAGGATGGAAGGTGGTACAGTTGGCAGACAAGAAATTTTGACATAAGGTACAGTCAGGAGATAGAAATGTTGAACAGGGCACTGATATGTATGTAGAAAGGTGTACATGTCTTGATGATGTAAAGATACGGTTCAAAATTGGGAATTTAAGGAATAATAAATTTTCTCTATAATATAGCATTTAGTTAGCTTAATTTACTCTATGGATGACAGGAGACTTGTGGAATCAGTGATTGAAAATAAATCTATCAACAAATGTGAATACAAAAGTGGAATATTCTTTTGTTTTGTGATAACTGATAATTATATATTGTTAAATTAAACATTAGACAATGTTTAAATCAAATAGCGTTGAGTAGTGTACTTTTTTTCAAAGAAAACTCCCTGCTGAAAGTGGATATTTTCTTCCGGTCCCCAGGCTGTCCACTTATCGAGGTTCGACTGCATAATTATTTAAACAGGAATTTTTAAGGATTCTGCTAACGATGATGGGATGATGATGAAGACATATAGTGCTGAATATCCATTCAAATCCCATTCAAGAAAATTATAAACTATTTTATTAATTTTCGATTATGTTAAATGCATGTTACTTTAAAATTACGTTAAATTTGTTATTTCTAAGATTATGTTAAACTCATGTTATTTTTAAAAGAAGGATTCGTATATTATAAAATTTCACACGGAATTTACGGTTTAATTTTTAAGTTTGTCTGTTAAGATTAAAATAAGATAAGTTCAAACAATTATTTATAATTGTGTGATTAATTTAATAGGTCTATTTTTATTAATGTTATAGATCATAAAATTCAAAAATGAACCAAACACTTTTGAATCCAAAGCTGAATCTCCTTATAAGCATAGAACGAGAATCAAGAGCAGTATTGTTGTAATGTTTAAGCATTATACGTTTTGGCATTTCAATGAAAAAGCCATAAAAATTAATGTGTAAATAAAATGAAAAAATTATGATGGAATTGGATAAATAAAAATAAATAAATAAAATAATATAACTAATATAAGAATATATTAATTAAATGATAAATAAATACAAAATATAAAATAAATAAAGCGAATAATTAATTAATTAAATAAACTAGACTAAATGAATAAATAAAATAATATAAATACATAAATTAATAAAATAAAATTTGTAAAATAACAAATAAATTTAATCATTGCTCTGAAGACAAATGCGTCAGCGAAAATCCAACAGTATGAAATAATTCTACGTTTCAACAATGGTCTTGAGCAAGAGCCGTACTCCCCTTTTTTTTGTTAATCGAGCATTCCACTCAGGGCTCTAAATCTTGCGGTACAACTATACCTACCTATGCACTTCACAGAGGCATTTCAATGTTCAACATGCAAATAAAGAAATTACCAAAAATTACCATAATAACATTCACTTTCATGAGAAAAAGCAAATAAAAAGCAGCATGTGTCAGCATGCACAAGACAGAACAATTCCAGGATGGCAAGCTACACTGTTTCTGAAATTGTGATTGTTGGTGATCTGTGCATCAGATTTTGGAATTTTTTTTTGTTTGGAATTCCATGCTGAACAATTCTTCAATTGGAATTTTCGTGTATCGGTTACGATTTCTTCAGATAGGATTTGAATGTGTCCTAATTTACATATTTGGGACGATGAAAAGTGCACCATGGGATAGGTCACCCACAACTTCCTATTCATTAGATTCATCAAAATTGACATATCTGCTTCGGTTACGAAAATAAACAAGAATGATTTTACCGCCTAAGCGGATAAAGGGAGCACATTTTCTTGTTATAGCATCGTACATGGATATATATAATTAACCAACATTTTAAAACACTTGAGAGTAAATAAATAAATATGAAAACTAAATTGTAAATTACTATTTAAATAGGCTAACGTATAGAGAGAATTTAAAAGAATAAACTTGAAGAATGAAAGGTAAATGGAGAGTGAAGTTATTCCTCATACACTTAAAAAATAAAAGTTCTTTAATTTGTAAGAATTCTCACATAATGTTAAACGAAGTGAGCCTCAATTGCTGAAGCGTTATGTGTAAGCATCTATTAGATTTTCATATTAAATTACTAAAGTCTTATTGAAGCAAGCGATTAACTACTATTAAATTAATTAGTAATGAGTTTTAGATACCATTAAGCCTAAGAGTACTATACTCTTGATTCAAATAAGCTATGGATAACAAAAGATCTAATAACGCGTAAGGAGTTGGTTGATATATTATACGCCATATCTTAGCATTAAAAGTTCTATAAATTCTGTATTGTACCATTAGGGCACGTGCTACAAAACCAATTGCCACTATCATTATTTACTCGTTATATTCACTCATGGCACGTTGTTACGATTGTTTGATATATTACATGCCATATCTTAGCATTGAAAGTTCCAATGGTACCATATGGTATCATAGAGCACCATTAGGGCACGCGCTAGTAAACTAGTAACCATTATCATTATTTACACGTGATATTCACTCATGGCAGGTTATTACCAGTTCTTTGATATATTATTTGCCATATCTTAGCATTAAAATTTCCAATGGTACCATATGGTATCATATGGCACCATTAGGGCACGTGCTATTAAACCAATAACCATTATTATTTTCTCGTGATATTCACTCATGGCACCTTGTTATGAGTCGTTTGATATATTACAAGCCATATCTTAGCATTGAAATTTCCAATGGTACCATATGGTTTCATAGGGCACCATTAGGTCACGTGCTAGTAAACCAATAACCATTATCATTATTTTCTCATGATATTCACTCATTACATGTTGTTACGAGTCATTTGATATATTACATGCCATGTGTTAGAATTGAAAGTTCCAAGGTTACCATATGGTATCATAGGGCACCATTAGGGCACGTGCTACTAGACCAATAACTATGATCATTATTTACGCGTGATATTCACTCATGGCACGTTATTACGAGTCGTTTGATATATTACATGCCATATCTTAGCATTGAAAGTTCCAATGGTACCACTTGGTACCATTAAAACACGTACTACTAAACAATTCAGACATCACTATATACCGTTATATTCATTCATGAGACATCCTTGCACGTACACGCGCCATTAGACCGATACTTGCTATCACTAGTTACTCTTTTATATTCGGTCATGATATGTTGTGACAATTTGTTTGATATATTACATGCCATATCTTGTTATAGGAAATGTTTAAGAGGGTATCATAATGGTACCATTAAAGAACGTGCTATTAGAGCACGTACTTGTTCCTGCTATCTCACGTTCGTACTTCTGCGTACTCTATCCCATTTTAATGGATTGGTGAAAACAGACTGTGAAAAAGTTAATTCGTTTTCAAGTTATCGTAATAAATGCTAAGCTCCCTAAGAATAAAAAAATTCTCTTGATTTAGGGACCGAACTGCCCTTTTAATAATCGTCAAACACGTGCATCATGCACGCACACCATCTCATTAACGTTTAGAGCACGCGCAGAACCGAACCCATGTTCTCAACACGTGTTTTACCAAATACGAGGATAATTCGTTTCTTCCAGCAATTCAAGACATGATTGAATGTATTGTGAGATTGCAATACATGCAATTCAATACATGCAACGCAATGAATTGTGGGATTGTCTACAGACGGACGGACGGACGGACGGACAGCTGGACAAACCGATCACATAAGCACATTTCTATATATAGAAAATGTGCTAAAAAAGGGGGGGCTCATTTTTGTATCCACCCTGTAAAATAATATAATATTAATAACTTTTTAAAAATAAATAATTTGTTACCTTCTGCAAATGAAATATAATACGAAAAAATTATAAAAATATATTTTTAATAATTAAAATCAGTTTCATACATAGTAAAAAAAAATAAACTAAATTGGGAAAGGAGCAGGATTTGAACGCACAACCTTCAGCATTGGAACCTGTTGAGTAACCCACATGACCACATTGACTACTTAAACATAATATTCTGAATTTGTAAATATACATCAATAGCCTGCATTGCTAACTTTAAATGATTTTATCTCGTAAACTATTAACCATTAGCATGAGTTACTATGCCATATAATAGTGGGAGGGGTGCGTAACAACATATTTAAATTTCAGTTAAATCCAAGCTTAACAGACCTGGTCCTCCCCTTGTAAGTGAATATGATATTTCTGATGTGTTCGTTTCTGAACCAACCTCAAAAAATACGTCTGTAATAATTAATGATTTGGAGACGGTGGGCTACCTCACCATGGATTAAAGAGGTGTAAGTATTTCAATAAATGGAATGTTTTTTATTATTTTTATTTATTACCTCGATACATCTTCGTTAATAGAATTTAATTCTTACTTTTCGTGTCAGGATGACATATGACCGAGGGGGGGAGGGAGGGTTTACACAAATATTACATGTGCTGACACGGAGGGGGGTATAAAATTATTTGGAAAAAGGATGACGTAATTTGTGGACGACCCCTAACTAATGGGCCGCGTCGCTATCACCACTACAACGTTCGAATTAACTTTGAAGAAATCAGCTTACCGGAAAAATAAATAAGAAATAACCTTGAAGAAATCACCTTCAAAAGTGGTGGAAATAGCACACAAATTGACTTCTTTATGCACAGGAGAAAATATCTGAAGAAAGTGAAGAACTGCAAAATCATCCCTAGTGACCACTTGGCAGCGCAACACCGCCAATTGCTCATGGACCTCCAACTTTCGATACATGCAGCCAGGGAGAAAGTGAAGACTAAGGCTAAGATGAAGAAGATCAAGTGGTTCAAACTAAAGGACACAGTTTTAAGGCACAGATTTAAGGAAGCAGTCCTGCAGAGAGTTTCCAGGGATTTTGAGGATGTTCAAGAGTGGTGGAATAAAAATGCAGAGGCCATTAGGTGTGCTGGCAGCAAAATCTTGGGGGAAACAACAGGAAAATTCTGGAAAAACAAGGAGAGTTGGTGGTAGAACCAGGAGGTGCAGGCAGCAGTACAGGAGAAGAAAAAGGCTAAAAAGAGGTGGGACTCAACACATGCCCCAGCAGACCTAGAAGTCTTTAAGATCAAGAAGAAAGTGGCACAAGCGAAAGCCAAAGCATGTCAAGAGATGTACGATGACTTAGAAACACCGGATGGGCAAAAGAAAATATATAGCACTGCCAAACACAGAAGCCGGACAGCAAAAGATATCACATACATCAAGCAGATCAAGAAGGCCAATGGAGAAATCCTTAGGAACACTGGGGCGATACAGGATAGATGGAAAGGGTACTTTGAGAGCTACTAAACGTAGAGAATGAACAAAAACACCAATAAGACGGAATACCAAATGAGGGACTGATAACAGACATCACAAGGAGTGAGGTTAAGGAACTGAAGCAGATGAGGAGAGGGAAAGCAGTTGAACCGGATGGACTCCCGGCTGAAGCCTGGAAGGTCCTTGGAGAGGAAGGAGTGGACCTGTTATGGGATCTCTGGTGAAGATCTACAGAGAAGAGAAGATACCAGACGAATGGAGAGAAAGTATTCTTGTTCCAATCTACAAAGGTAAAGGAAACATCCAAATGTGAGACAACTACAGAGGAATTAAGCTAATGTCACACACCATGAAGATCTTGGAGAGGATCCTGGACAAAAGACTGAGAGCTGAAGTTAATGTTGGGAGTCAACAGTTTGGTTTCATGCCAGGAAAGTCAACCATTGATGCTTGAGACAAATGAAGGAGAAGTTCAGAGGGAAACAACAAGAACTCCACCTGGTCTTCACTGACATGGTCTTCATTGACATGGTCTTCATGAGTGCCAAGGCAAGAAGTTTGGAGGAGCCTCAGAGTTAGAAGTGCACCAGAGAAATATGTCAGGTTAATTCAAGAAATGTATAGGAAAGCCAAGACGAAAGTGCGAACTTGCCTGGGAGAAACGAGTAGCTTTGACGTGAGAGTGGGTCTCCACCAGGGCTCAGCACATATCCCTGTTCAACATAGTGATAGATGTCATATCAGAGAAAGTCAGGGAAGAAGCGCCTTGGAACATGCTCTATGCGGATGATATAGTTTTATGTGCAAGATCTAGAGCAAACGCCGAAGAAAAGCTAGAGAATTGGAGGAAAGCTCTGGAAGATAGGGGACTGAAAATCAGCAGAAGCAAGACAGAATATATGGCCTGCAACATAGAGGCCCAGAAAAACGAGGAGCTGAAACTGAGGAAGACAGCAATCAGGAAAACTGACCACTTCAGATACCTTGGTTCGACAGTTGATGAATGGAGTGAGACGGGTAGGGAAGTGACTAGCAGAATACAGACAGGTTGGAAAAATTGGAAAAAAGTCTCTGGAATCCTCTGCGATAAGAAGATCCCTGTGCGCCTAAAGGGCAAAGTTTACAGGATGGTGGTGAGACCTGCAATGCTCTATGGAATAGAAACACTATCTCTAAAAAAGTCCAATATACAAAGGATGAAGGTGGCAGAAATGAGAATGTTGAGATGGATGTGCGGAGTGACACGATTAGACAGGATTAGAAATGAGCGCATCCGAGGGACAGTGAAGGTTACAGATATTGACAACAAAATCCTAGAAAATAGACTGAGATGGTTGGCCATGTAATGAGAAGAGACGAGGACTACATTGGCAAAAGAGCTATGAACATGAAAGTGGAGGGAAGGAGAAAAAAAGAACGACCCAAGAGAAGATGGCAAGATATTGTGGATGAAGATCTGAAATCAAAGGGACTCAGAAGGGAGTGGACAGAGGACAGAGAGAAATGGAGAAAGCTCATCAAAAACAGCGACCCCACATAGAAGTGGGAAAAGCTGAAGATGAAGAAGAAGAAGAAGCTTACCGGAAAAATAAACATCCAAAATCGTTAAAATACATAATGGGCGTACTGCGAAAAATACAGAAGAGTAATACTGAATCGTTAAATTATTAAAATACAGCAACTCTGCTTTCAAAACGTTGTAAACTAAAACAAGAATGACTTTACCACCAAAACGGATAAAAGGAGCACATTTTCGTGTTATAGCATCATACATGGATATACACTGTCATATCACTGAATTATGACCACCCGCTTAATAATGGAAGTAGCTACCCTTCGCCGCTATAACTGCTGCTAGGCGTCGTGGCATGGACGCAAGAAGTGCGCGGTATGTGTCCGATGGTATGGCAGTCCATTCCGCTTCAAGCGCTATCCACAGAGCTTCGAGAATCATAAGTGGAGGGTCCAGCTGCCGTACATGGCGATGAAGGTGTTCCCACAGATATTCGATTAGCGGATGATGTCTGGCGAATTAGCGGGGCAAGGGAGCACTCGAATGTCAGTAGAGTGTTCCTCGAACCAATCCAGAAGGAGACGTGCCTTGTGGCAGGGCGCATTGTCCTGCTGGAACACACCATCACATTGGGGGAAAATCGTGAGCATGTACTCTTGCACCTGGTCCGCTACGATTGACAGATAGCCACAGGCATTCAAATTGCCCTCTAGACGAATCAGTGGACCTAACTGCTCCCAACAGAAGATCCCCCCCCCCATATGCACACTACCCCCACCAGCCTGTTTCCGGCCTACAATAGCCCTGCAGTCTCTTTTCATGGCGTTCACGACGCACTCGCCATCGCCCGTCAATCTCATGGAGCAAAAAACCTAGACTCGTCGGAGAAGGCGACCTTAGCCCACTCGTCTGTGGTCCAATGGCGATGGCGGTGTTGTGTGCACTTTCGATGCTCTGAGAGCTGGTGGACTGTATTGATTGAATGAAGAATACCGGATTGATAACAACTTTAATTTAAATATTTGTATATATACATGGGTGGTTGTGGAGAGCACTCTGTTTTGAGCGTTCTCTCTCCCACACGTCTAGAAGCGCACTGCCCGCCTCCCCCTAGCTCTGTACCCTCTGAAACTTGGGGGTGTTGGAGACAGGGGAGCGTCACATTTCAGTGGGAGAAAGCTTTGAAGGGCGATGAATATTTCAAGTTTTAAAATAAAACAAAAATGCACAAACATTCTCCCGGTGTCATTTGATTGTTCAGTGCAGTATTGTAAGTAAACGGAGCTGCGGGGACCCCATGTTCATATGACAAAAAATACTTCTAAGGACCTCTTCTATCATCTCCCAAAAAATCTGTACTCAATTCAAAAACACCCTGTATATGATATCAAGGAGTATGAACTAGTTGAAAAATAAACGCTGAACAGTAAACAACATGAATAATACGAATATATGAATCATAAAATATTTGAATATGATAAAAATAAAAAGGGTGTTGAATGCAAATGAATGAATAACACCGTGAAATAACATAAACAACACAAGGAACAATGAATGGTGTGAGATGCACAAATGGAAAGGACGTTGTTTTTGAGATAAAAAATGTAATGTTGGACGTTGCGTGGACGTAATATGCAAATCAACCCCTGCTTCTGGAACACGTCAAAATCATGGTCAATCATGTAATAAAAAGAACAAAAACCATTGCATACAGTACAATGATGTGACTTGTTTCTTTGGCATGAATGCATGCTTCACAACGTCGCCGCATGGACTGATATACACGTTCAAAAGTTCCTGGTTCTTCGCGAATCTGGTCTACAGCTACGGCGATTCTGGCTACCAGCTCTTCATCGGACCCCAAAGGTGTATCGTATACCAATGTCTTTAAGTGTCCCCAAAAAATCCAAACTGTTTCCTGCAGGTAGGATTTCAACATTTTTTATCTCAAAAACAATGCTTCACAGAAAAAAATGAAAGAGGGAAATGTTGCTTAGATTTGATTCCTCTATCACCCCACCCCCAAGTTTGTACACGTTATTCGAGAACACCCTGTATAAAGGTTTCTTTAAAAATTGAAATTTATACAGGCAAATAATGTATATACACTTCAGCTAAAGAAAAGACTATGTAAAAGTTGTAACACTAAATTCATACAGGCATTAAGCGATGAATACTGCACGTCAAAGAGATAACTTGAATAAAATAGTTACGTAAACAGTCCTTTGGGATCGTATCGGACAAAATTTTTCATTATCTTTGAAAGTCCGAAAAACAAGAGCAAGATTCGAGCCCTTCGACATTTGTGGTCAGGGACTTATCCAAAACTCTCTAATTAATTATCCGAGAGTTGTTCACTATCGCAATAGCCAAATGATAATGGGGAAATAAACCTGACTGACTCCTCCCCCTCTCGCTCCGGGATCTGTAGATAGTGTGGCAAACTTATAAAACGAAAGGAAAAATTCCGCGACCGTGATTCGAACCACGGACGACGAGTATCCAGTTCGTCGTCTCTACCAATTGGACCATCGCGGATACTGTACAGCAAAACTGTCTCTAAAGACTACAAATTCCACGTGGAGGCCCAGGGCTTTCAGATCGGGAATTTCTCCAAAACAGCAGAAAGCTGATAAAAAGTCATACGGAAGTAATAAGTAAAAAGTGGTGTTAATCCTTTAACATATGAAAGATATTAACATGAAAACCGGAAAGAAAAATTCCGCGACCTGGATTCGAACAAGGAAACACGTATTTCTTGTTAATAATCGACAACAGTAATTGACCAAATAAAAATGCTGTTTGTAAAATGCGAGAATAAACATACTTAATTTAAGAAACAGTTTGCTTCTCAGTGAATTAATTCTAATTAATTATCAGGTAGACCTTGCAAGCATCCTGATTTAATAAAATGTAATAAAAACTACAACAATATAAAAAGTATTAATTCCCATACCGGGAATCGAACCCGGGTGAGAGCCAGGTATCCTATCCACTAGATCACATGGGCTTACAGTTGAGTTTTGATAATTTCTCTTGAGTAGATGGGACTTTTTTTATATTAACAATATCGGGCGATTTCGTATCAACTGAACGATAATGGGGGCAGAGCAAGTAAAGCTCCATGTAGATGGCGCTATCGTCGTTGAAACCTTTCCGATAGCCCTGGTGTTAAAAACAACATTGAATACTGGTAGCGTCGGCCACTTTTTCTAACGTGTGAAGCTTTTTATTAAGAATTTTTCAGCAGCTAAAATGTACATAATTGCTCTATTATGTACTGACAACGGCGTCAATATGCTAAATAAGGGACAATATAGCTTAAAATTACTTACATTATTTTTATAATATATATTACAGTATTAACCACTGTTTCAGACATGATGACACATAAATTTACAATATTTTGTTATCGTTAATACTGTATTTTTAGTTTGGAACCCTACCAGCGTAACAACAATGGCTCAGTGGTTGCGTGATCGCCTCTGATGCCCGAGGACGACCAGGATTTTTTTCATGGGGAAAATCATGAGATCACACACTTCCTTCGGAAGGAAAGTAAAGCCGTTGATCCCGTGTAGTCGTTTGCTGACTGCACATCAAAGAGCCCTTGCGAGGCAAAATTTGCAGTCTGTATAACGCCAAAATGATATGACCAAACCAAACTAAAGCAAACTAGGACCTGTTAGCTTCAGAATTTATGCCCTCCCCTCTTACTTGGACACAGCACTAAATTCCACTGTCCTTCCTTTTTATGTGCGATCAATTTGCTACTATCATTCATATTACCGCCGGCCTGGTGGCTGGCTGGCCGTGAGCATGAATGTTTGTGTTTGTACCCGGCTTGCGTACAGATATTGTGAAAGGGTGCATAATGACCTAGCTGTTGACGCGCCCATAAAACCTAACGAAACAAACAAACATATTACACCTGTAAAAATAAAAAGGTTTTAGACCACATAAATTCATCTTCTGCTCTCCTTAATGTAAACCAAAATTGTAAACAAAACACATACCTCTCTCCGGCTAACACATGATGTTGCATACGAATTCGGTTGCGTGATCGCCTCTGAAGCTCGAGTACGCGGGCTCGATCCCGGCCGAGGACGACGAGGATTTTTCAGGGGGAAATCCTGAGATCACGCATTTCCTTCGGAAGGGAAGTAAAGCCGTTGGTCCAGCATAGTCGTTTGCCTGCTGCACGTTAAAGAACCCTTGCGAGGCAAAATTTGCGGCTCCTATAACGCCGTCCTGAAATGGCCATAGCAGTTGAAAAGGACGTTAATACCAATCAAACCAAACCAAACCAAACCAAGCATACGAATTCCTTTGCAAAGTTTCAGCTCCCATCGGAGTTTCCATGCGTGAAATTCAGTATCCAGATTTTTCTAGGCAAGATCTACGTTACTATGAAGTTTAGGCCCAGTTGTTTCATTGGGGTCGGATTTGCTGGGGTGGCAGTCACTTGCTCTTTAGAAATATGGCAACATATGGCATGTGATATATCATACGATCGCAAATGATGATAAAGGAAAGAAAATACGAGCTTTTTTTTTTACATTTTCTACATATTATGTTCGAGAAAATTAATTTTTTGATTAAAAGACTTGGGGAGAGGTAAAAAGTGCACATAAAAGGGTAAAATTAGATGACTGCAGGATCTGCTATACTTGCCTTACCTTACTCGGGGGGAGGGGGGAATTAATTTTTTTTAATAAATGTATAAGTGCATTTCAGCTTCCCTGCTAAAGCTCCTCCTTGGGGTGTTTACAAGATTTTATTGAAAAATACAATTTTCTTTTTGACGTAGAATACGTCTTACGTTTCGATACTGGGATACCACGCTTAAATCGTGGAAGTCACGAAAAGTGTTGATCACGAAAACCTTAATAACGTCAAAACTATTAACGATAGACAAGTGAATAATATTGCATTCGATAGAGTAAAAAACAAAGCATACTTTAGATTTTAACCGGCTTCGTGCTGACGTCATGAGCTGATGCAATCGCAGTACAAAGTTAAGTCCGAAAATCTCTCTGGCGAAGATTAATTTAGTCTATCTCCGGCTTCCTTTGTGATAGCACGACACTTTAGGGGCCATCTGTTTTATCTTTTTTGCGCTTTATAATATAGTTTAAACATTAAATCTCAGTAATTAATAGCATCTAAGATATCGGTCTTAGAATTGTGGAAATTTTGCAAAAATTACAGAATTTCCAAGTTTATGCATAATAAGCACCAGAAAAAGTATAGAAAACGTTCCAGGTAAACAGATCGAGAGATGGGGAATCCATGAAGACCCAGATGTCCGATGTTGAACGTCTACGGGCTCAACAGGAACGACTGAAAGTTGAGTCCTGGCGCCGCCAAAGTTGACTATAGCCCAATACGAATGCGCTAATAACTTCCACCGCTCAGTTCGACGCAAATAACATATTTGATGATATAAACGTTTCAACTTCGAGTGATAAAATCCAACCCATAGAGGTCTATAATGAGCCGTAACCGTCAACATCAGCAACATCTTCATCAAATGCGATTTAAGTACGGAGCGCTATACATGCGACAATTTGGGATGCTGAATTCATATTTCGTTTTATATTCACAAACAATGAATTTGGATATTCGTGTAACGTTTGTGATAGATTTTGTTTTGAGAAGAACTTGAAGTACCCACATAAGTGGGTTATCTTAGCTTCATCACTCCAGTCCTGTGTGAAAGATTTCATGTTGTGTAATCATTGTAGAACAAATTTAAAACTATTCAAATATATGGTGATATAAGTTATAGGAGAGCAGGCGTTTTTGCAATTTTTTGAAATGTTAACTCTTTAACGAATGTGAACCTATACTGACAGACTGGTCTAACTATTGCTGAACCTATACTGACAGACTGATTGACGCTGATATCAATGATGTTTTTATTGTTAAAGCATTGTACAATGGTGTAGAGAGATCTATACTTGGATGAGTGGCCAGATTATTATGACCACCTGATATTTGTAGGGAAATTAGCTATGATTTCGCGCTGAAATTGCTAGAGAGCCAGACTAGTGTAAATAGGCAAGCAGATTGTTTACCACGACATTGGAAGTAGTGATGTGCCGATACCAAAGCCGATAGTATCGAGTACTTTAAGGTATCGATACTTACAGTATCGAGTAAGTTGCAGTATCGAAAGTATTGAGTATTTCTACGAGTAACGGATGGCAGTATCGAGTATTTTTGAATCTGGTTGTTAAACTTGTCTTTATCGAAATAACTAATCTTTATCGAGACTGATGAAGTGAATGAAAAAGACGAAGTGGAAAAGTGGATGAGGAAAGTTTCGGTACCGGGTATAATCGACAAACGGTGATAGTTGCGGTTTTCGCGTGAACTGGTGAACGGTTCGATTTCCATTTCGGTAAACTGGCACAGGAGAAAGAAAAGATAGAAAACTAGGGGGAAATGGCACTATTAAAATAATAAAAAATAATAAAAAATAAATTTCAACTCCAAAATAAAAACAATAATGAAAAATAATTTCAAATAAGATAGATAAAGAAATAACTCAAATTTGTTAAGTAGCGAAAGAATAGAGCTACTTACTGGTTTTACTATGTCCGTCTGTCCCTTTAATATTTTCTACATTTTTTTGACATAAATGGTTAAAATTTGCAATGTAGCTTATAATGGGCATGTGCTACTTCACTATTTAGTTTATTGTATTTTCGATTGACCCAGTAGGGTCGAAATTACGGGCATCAAAGTTATAGGGGACGATTTGATCCATATGGTATAAACCTATTTAAAGGGGTGAAGGCAATATCTACATTAAAGAATGACTTAAGAATGGATAATAAGGGATTTTATTCTATGCCACAATATGTTTAGACTAATAATGAAAAATAGGAAAGAAATCTACATTACTATGAAGTTTTCAAATTCTTCCAATGGGGTCGGAAAAGAGGGGATACTGGTTACTTGGTCTTTAGAATTATTAACGTTTTCAAAAGGCAACGTATTGCATGTGATATATCATTCGATCGAAAGTGATGCGAAACAAAGAAGGTAGAGTTTGTTTTCATTTTCTAAATCCTATATTCGAGAAAAATCAATTTTTGATTTAAAAAATTGGGATAAGAGGGTTAGAAAATAGACAAACTCTGCTACTTTCCTATACCTTTCTCTGTGGAATTAATATCTTGTTAATTATTTCAATAATCAGGAGAAAGAATAAAATGCAAACAATTCCATTAGATATTTTATCAAAAACCATTAATCTTTATTAAACAAAATAATTTATCAAAATTCGCTATTACAAATTCAATAATCTTTTTTCATCAAAATACAGGGTGTTTCATAATTGGTGTCCCGTCTTTAGGTCCAAATAACGACTCAAGGGGAACAGACTGGGGGAAAATGAATATTGATTATTTGGTTTTAATGTCCCCTAATTCAGAATAAAAACATTTCGTGTCCCTGGGGATGAAGGGGTAAATTTTGAAAATTTTAATTTTGTAGGGGTAGGGGTTAGACCCCATGTGTTATTTAGAAAGTTGTAGAGCATCATGTAAATGTGAGTTTAGCAAAAAAATCCGGTGAAAAAATCTCTTGCTCTGCCCCCTTTATCGAGTGGATAAATTGAAAGGTATGGCTAGCCGATGTGGACAAAAGCTATACTTATTAGAAAAGAGTAGGGCCTACATTTGGAAAATTTATGAGAATGAATGAAAAAATTAGGGCCCACTAGCTTTTCAGGGTAACGACTCATTCATTCTCATTCATTTTCAAATGTACTGTTTACTAATAAGTAATAAAGTTCTAATAAGTTTATAATGAGTTTTTCTGTTTTTGTTTACATTAGCTAGCCATACCTTTCAGTTTACCCACTCGATAAAGGGCAGGGGATGAGATTTTTTCACCGGGTTGTTTGCTAAACCCACATTTTACATGATGCTTTAAAACTTTCTGAATAACACATGGGGTCTAACCCCTATTCCTACAAAATTAAAATTTTCAAAATTTACCCGTTCACAAGATGTTTTTATTCTGAATTAGGAAACATTAAAACCAAATAATCAATATTTATTTTCCCCCAATCTGTTCCCCTTGAGTCGTTATTTGGACCTAAAGACGGGACACCAATTATGAAACACCCTGTAAATTCTTTACTATAAAAATGTAGTAACTTGTAACAATTTAAAATATTAAACTTCGTGCCATCTTGGGTGAATTTTTTAAATAATGAAATATGAAAAGTTATATTAGACGAAACACATAATTTCGGATTGTTAAATTCATCCTATTTTTCTGAGATTAAAATATCCAAATCGGTAGATTTATGACTTTAGTGTTATCCTCAACTTTATATATGGAAACTGGGAAATGTGATTGTATAACTATCAACTTAATTTGAATTAAAGTAAGAAATGAAAGTCTGCATTTTGGCTCTAATTCATTACAAATTCTCTAAAATTGCAGTAAATATAGGTTACTTAGATTTTTTTTTTTTACTTTACGCTGCTGTTTGTTTACTTCTTAAAATATTTTTTGGCTTTGGAGGTTGGTTAGGTTGAGTACTCATAATACTCATCGAGATTGGCTAGGTTGAGTACATTTTACAAATACTCGATAGTTCCAGTGTCGAGTACTCGAGTAATTGGAAGTGATTTGTTTCTGAAGATTATAAATAAGCGACGCGATTTAGCAGCCTTTGAACGTGGGATGATTGTTGGCGCTCGGAGCCTTGGAGCGAATATCTGCAAAATGGCAGAATTCGTTAAATTGTTACAGACTGGACTGTCTGCCGGAAAACTGGATCTGGACGTGCCAGTTGTGGCCGTCAACGACTAGTCAATGTTCGAGCAGAAAGAAGAGTGGCAAGACTGGTACAAGACAACAAAACGGCAACAGTGCATCAAATTACTGCAGATCTTTATCAGAGATCCTCTCAAATGATCTCTGAACGCACTGTTTGCCATGCACTGCATAGTATGGAATATGGGAGCCGAAGGCCAGTTCGAACACCTTTGCTGTCTGCAGTTAACAAGATAAAACGTCTCCAATTCGCACAGGAACACAAGGATTGGACAATTGAGCATCGGGATAAAGTCATGTGATCTGATGAACCACGTTTTCAGTTGCATCATGCAGATAACAGAATGAGAATTTGACGGAAACTGCATGAACGCATGGACCCCACATGCATGAGTACTGTCAGATCGTCGACCGAGAGCAGAGAAAGAAGAAAAAAAGCCGACGATTTGACTCGTCTCCGAAGGAAAGGGAGAGGAAGCAGAAGGCGGAAAAAACAGCTAAGAGAGGAGAAATTCCGATACCCGCACCCGTAAAGAAGAATGGTAGAAACAGAAGCTTCGAGAAGGATGAAGCGAGCTGCTCATTGGACGATAGGAGTAGTATGCAAGAACGGCTCATTACAGAGCAAAATAAAAGGTGGACAGAAGAAGGAAAATTTAGAGAGAAAGTATTTGGAGCCGACAGAGGACGAAGGAATGAGGACCAAGCCTGGAGGTCAAAGACGAGAGGCCGATTCGGAAGAAAGGTATACCGACGCCAAGGTTTCTTCGACGAATCGTGCTTCGGAATTTTCCTACGTCAAGCTACAATACGAGCCGCCCCATCCCAAGGAAAGTACGACAGCGAAGTCGCCCGTCGGACGATACTCTCATTCTCACGACCAGGCAAGTGCCCGTCAATTAAGATTAATTAAAGACATTTCTGTACTACCTCGCTCCAGTGAAGCGGAGAAAATCACAGAAGGCGACGGAATGAATTTGCGAGGACAGCGAGACGAGGTGCCAGCGACCACCAGCGGACGCCCGACCTCAGAGACGAATCCCTGGGAAGAAACGAGCGACAAGCCAACGAGCGAAGTTTGGCAGCCTAAGAGTGGGGTTAAAGTCCCGTCCGAAGCCCCGCCGCTCACATCGCTTCTAGCCCCATCGGACCACCTCGGCATACTTGACAACGGTCGCAGCGGCTCACCAGATGATGAAACAATCGAGAGAGCGACGTCTGCCGCCTCAGCTCCCGAGAAACAAGAAGTGCCCACTGCCAATCGCCCTGATCACGTCGAGACGTCTCTTGCCATGATCAGCCGCCAGCCCTTAGGAGAGGACGCCGAATTTCACACGAGTGCCCCACCGCCCCGTCGCCCAGAGGACCTCAGCACTGCAAGCACGCTCCGCGTAGAGATCTCTCGCTGCGAGCCGCACTTGGCTGCATCACCTCTGTTAGAGGGTAATGTGAAATGAAATTGTTTAACATTAGACCATTAAAAAGGAACTTAAGAATTACCGGTAAGTACAATTTTAACAACTCTTTTCGGCTCAGATATCTCTCTTATATAAAATAAAGAGTCATTGCCTCTTCCACTTACAGCCATTTGAATAGAGGATTTCAGTTAATAATTTTTCTATCTCTTTCCAATAGCGGTGTTGGATTCCACTCCACCAAACCCCGAGGGGTCGCCGCGTTCTGGTACAGTGGTGATTCGGAGCCATTATCTTCGCCCTTGACTCATCACGCAGCAAATTTTTATTGAAGCCCGGTACCCTCTACGAGCCTTCTCGAATTGGAACGACTAGGGATTCCGACTTCATGGAAACTCGATGCATGAAGTTTGAACATTTAGTTCTGTATCATCTTCAAAGAAATCATTAAATTTATATTGAATTTATTAAACCAGTTTCCCTCCTCCTTTCTCTCTTCACGATTTCAACCAATCATTAATTTAACTAAGAAAAAGTCGTGAAAAGTACAATCCTTCAAGCTCGTGGGGGCAATTATGTTTTGGGGAATGTTTTCCAAGAACAAACTATTCCTGTGCGTTGTTTGCTTCAAAAAAAATTTTTTGCTACTGAACGTATGCTTTAACACGTATGTTGATTCGACAGTTTACTATGATAGTAAAACAAAATTGTTGCGCTCGCCACTAACGACGACGTACCTGGCTTAGGTGGCGCCCATAATGACCAAATCTCAATCCAATTGAGCATTTGTGGGAGAAAGTTGAAAGAGCCATCAGACAGGTGGTTCCAAAACCAACAAATTTCACACAAAAGGACAGTGCTAGTCATCAGGCAAAGACTGTTATGACAGCCTTATAAGAAGCAGGGAAAGACATCATTTGCCAATCACAACAGTGGCCGAAAGTCGAAGCTCACTAATAGAGACAGAAGGGGTTTGAAGCGGATTGTGGGCAGAAAGCACAAAAAAACAGGATTCATGGTGTCAGATTCCTCGCATCACCTTTCAGCATCTTGTAGAGTAAATGCGAATCGCCGCAGTATTGAAGGCAGAAGGTGGCCCAACGAAGTACTGATGGGGTGGTCATAATAATCTGGCCACTCAGTGTATATTCATCCTAAAGTGTCGATATCTGATATGGAAATGTTGTTGCTCAGTGCGATAATGAAATATTCACCAACAACTAGACCAGTCAGTGACAACATGAATTTTATGAAGAAACATTTTACAAATTTATACTCTCTTAAATTACAAACCCATCAAATCACCTATTACATTGGGGGGCAGCACTATAAATTTGATGTTTGCGTGAAATATTGATTCTTGTCTGTTGCCATTTCTAACATACTTCTCTTATCATTGACCAGTGATTTGTAAGTTGAGAATACCATAGAGGTTTGGTTAAAAATTTATGATGAATTGCAAGTACATTTTATGTTTGAACATTTTATATCAGAAATTAAATTTTTTAAATTGTGTTGCACAAAGTATTTTCTTATTCGCTATGCGGTCTCAAGACGTATTTTACGATTTAACTAGCAGCCATATCCCAACACAGCTCCCTAAATTTTTTTGATTCCATATCATTATCTCGTGGTAGGCCTATGCGAATGTACCATTCAATTTACATAAAAATTATTGAAATATCTGCTTGGTTATTAAATTTTATAATGGAGGAAATGTTTACTTTTTTCATGCATTTTGTTTATGTTTTTTCTTACGTTTTGTTTATGTTTTTTCATTGTTCACGAGCTGTTTACTCCTTTAAGGAATGCAATTTCGACAAAACGTATGATGAAATATGTGTTTATTTTAAGGTACAGAACATCGCTAGGTATCTCATGACATCCTTTTCAAAAGCACCCTACATAATATAACACATTCTGGTCCGCTGAAAAACTGTCTTGGCGACTATCGTTGTCAAATGACGAGGAGGTTGAAAATGAAGTTCAAAAGTGGGCGAACAATGATGAATAGAAAGCTACGCGGACAATGTTTGAGTTCTGTTGTTGAGAGCTACGTGGTCGTTTTTGGTGTTGAGAGCCCCAAATAAGTTGCGCTGCGAATGGTCAGAAATGGATATCTGCAGAAATAGTGTCACGTGCTGTTCAATCCTTTGATTATAATTATTAATAACTTAATTACTTTACATTCATTAACCCAGAGCTACAGCCAAGTCAGGGAAAAATAAGAAGGTGATGTACTTTAAAAGCTATAACAACTTTAATAAATTTAGTGAAAGTAGAAAAATGAATGCAATTTAAATTCTCTGTAAAATTTCTCCAAGGGTCACAAACTTTCTTGTTTTTACAATATAAATGAATCAGTCAAATTGTGGAAACTGGTTTTCTCCCGTCTGGCGTTGCACTGTCGGCAGGGATACGGTTAAAGACTTCTGCTTGCTGGGATGAGATGTTTCGAATCCTATCGGTTGCCACCGTCGACCAAGAAAACGGCGACCTAAATAGGTTAATTGACGAGAGGGGCTGATCTATCTCCACACATGCCAAGGGATGAAAACATGATTAATCGAGGGAATATCTTAACTCCACTATTATGAGATTATCTAACTATTACTTCGTCCAGCTAAATCTATAACTAGCTAACTTAATCTTTTCGCATACCCCACACTGACGGTCCGTAAGCCAAGCTCGGCCCACCGCTCGAGATCTCGTTTAGCGGGCGCGAACTAGCTATTACTGCGTTGTCCTCGCGGGCCGGAGTAATTCCCTCTCGAATAGAATTTTTGGCGTCTGTTAATAACTGGACGGTCCCGTAGCACGTTACCACCGGGGCTATGGGAATACCGTCCTGGGTAGGCATCTCCACTGGACGTTCGCAAGATCTCACATCTCTCGATTTCTTCCTTTGGAGTGCCTTGAAAGGTAAACTGTATGCAAACAATCTGCACACTTTGCCTGGGCTGAATGAGGAATCAACACTGAAGTTCAGCAAAACTCACCAGCCATATTGAGCAGAGTATTTCACAGCATGCAACTGTGTGCTAACCGATGTCATGAGGCCGGTGGCGGGCATTTCCAGCATCTATTGGGAGCGGATGCTACCTCCGACCAGTCACTACAGTAACTTTTGAATCACCCTGTATGTACTTTATATCGCCTTTTATATCTAGTGTAATAATGCACTGTGACAATGTGTTATACTCTAATAACAGATGAATACGTTTCATCCCTTATAAAATTTAATAACCAAATAGATATTTTAATCATATTTATGTACTGTAAATCAAATTTAAATGAAATTTTAGCTATAAGCGAAAACAAAAGTTAAAAAAATTAAATAGTAACAAAAGTTAATCAATGCTACTAGTAAATAAACATCTGGATAAGAACTTGTATGTCATAGAGCCAACGATTTTAAAGTCGAAGGAAACTTTTCCTTTTTCAGTTTTTGCTAACTTGGCTATGGTTGACACTTTTTAGATAAAATTAACTCAAGTGAAGGTGAGATAAAAGGGAGGGGGGGGTTTGATGAAGCGAGAAAAGAGGTCTATAAAAATCATTTCAGCAACAATGAGAAGTGAATCCGGGAATTTAAAATTATCACAGAATTATTACGTGAAATGAGAACCTTGTGCCATTAATCGCCTAAACGAGTGCAATATTTATCCTCAGTCGATAGAAAAATCACCCAACACGGTTAATACAAAAAAAAGTCCCGCCTACTCAAGAAAAAATGTTAAAATCAATATTAAGTCCCATGTGGTCTAGTGGCTAGGATACCTGGCTTTCACCCA
>JAHWFO010001864.1:1558628-1580076 GCA_023313115.1 Rhysida immarginata | reverse complement strand
TCCTGGGTGAAAGCCAGGTATCCTAGCCACTAGACCACATGGGACTTTATATTGAATTTTAATATTTTCTCTTGAGTAGATGTAACTTTTTTTATATGAACCATATCTGGTGATTTTATATCGTTTGAGCGATAAGTGGCCATTAGAAGATGATTCAAGCGATTAATAGTGCAAAAACTCTCACTTACAGTGCTAATTCTTGCTTTAGTTTCAATACTTTCTCCAAGTGTTCTAAACACTACAAAGTGATCAGTGTGGAGGACCTGTGAAAGACTTCGCAGATCAGGAATTTCTCCTTTTCAAAACATTAGAAAGCTGATAAAAAGTCATACGGAAGTAATAAGTAAAAAGTGGTGTTAATGCTTCAATATGTGGTAAAGATATTAACATGAAATCCGAAAAGGAAAATTCCGTGACCTGGATTCGAACTTCGAAAAAGGTGTCCATACGAGAGATTGCCAGCAGCTGGAACTACCCGAAATCAACAGTGGCATATGTGCTGAAGAAGTACAGGACCAATGGACATTGTACGAATGCACCAAGGCCTGGTCGTCCACCCGCATTGACCGACAGGGACCGTCGGGTGCTGCAGCGGGAGATACGGAAGAACCGACGTTCGACGATGACCACCATCGCCGGGGAATTCCAGCAGGCATCTGGATGTCACGTATCCACCAAGACCCTCCGAAAGGAGGCCCACACACTGAGCTATCATGGCAGAGCAGCAGCCCACAAGCCGCTAGTCACACCGGCGAACAAAACGAACAGACTGCAATGGGCCAGGGAACGCAAAGATTGAGGATTGGAAACGTGTTCTTTGGAGCGATGAATCCCACTTCACATTGTTTCGATCGGATGGCAGAGAACGGCTCCTTCCTGAGTGTATCATCCCAACAGTGAAGTTCAGCGGAGGAGGAATTATGGTGTGGGGCTGTTTTTCATGGTATGGCGTAGGCCCGGTAGTGAAGGTGGAAGGCATCATGAGGGCTACGGACTACACTACCATCCTGGACAATTCCGTTCTCCCAACCCTTTGGCAAACCTACGGTCTAGAGCCCTGCCTATACCAAGATGACAATGCTAGGCCACATGTTGCAGCTCATACCTTGCAATGGTATGCCGATAATAATGTTGAACGCATGCAGTGGCCAGCCCAGAGCCCCAACCTGAATCCCATCAAACATCTGTGGGATGAAGTCGAGCGTCGGTTGAGGGGTAGTAGCCCGCTTCCCAAAACACTACCTGAACTGTGGACGACTGTACGGGACATTTGGCGGGAGATTCCTGTGGGGGTCGTACGTACTCTTGTGGAAAGCATGCCCCGGAGAGTGGCCGCCGTGATTGCAGCCAGAGGGGGGCCGCAGGATATTAGCTGTAATCAATAAAAGCAAATAAACGCACTGTGCGAGGTGTCCAATTACTTTCTTCCAATCAGTGTATTAAAGATAGAGAAAAATTTCCAATTGCTACCCTGAAGAGCAACACTATATTAGTCCAAAAACAATTTTTAACCACACCCTTCCCCTTGAAAGATTTTGAGAAAATGGGCGAGAAAGTCACATTTTGTTTTAATTATTAACAATGACAAATGGGCTATTTTTTAAATTTAAGCCACTTATGGCAAAAAAATTTCATTTTAATCAAAATGTATCCCCTCTATGCTACGCAACTATGTAAAAAGGAAAGGACTAATTTATAAAAGATGCCCTAAAGGGCAATGAAAAAAATGTTTATAATATGAAACTTGTTTTAGTTTGTCCATGGAAAAGTACGCAAGCATGGAAAAGGAGAAGACAAGCAGCACTCTACCTGGCAAAAGTTTGTTCTGCTCTGTACTGTTTTTTCATATTATCGACTCCCATTTTCAACCCCTTGAATCTGTACAATAAAACGTCATATTATTTTGTGCTCAGCTTACAACAGTGAAATACTTGTAGACATTAAAAATCAATTTCAATGTTCATAGAAAAACAATTATGCATGCAATGCTATGCAAAACTACTGTAATGCATACATAAATTTTGAACGTAGCCGGTGCCATTTACTGCACAAGCTGCTAAGAGATAGGTAGAAAGTGAAGGAACACTCTCAGTCAGTTTAGCAGCATACTATATTGAAACTAGTGTTTTTCCTAAGCACTCGACAAAGCGATATATCGATACTTTCAAAAATTGGTATCGGGTATTTCTACCGATACTTGTTTGTATCAATACCAACGGTATCGATACAAAGGGCATCGTCCTTTCCAAGGAATCGATTTAGAAGGAAAAAAACCGCGAGTTGTTTTGATAACGGACCAACAGCAGACTCTCAACTGATTGCGTCATGAAACGATAAGTGATCACTTAAGCCAATGGGCTAATTAAGCCAAGTTTCAACTTATTCTATTTGGAGCATATGACGAATTGGCAGGGTTGCCAAGTTGGTGGTTTTGCCACTTTTTTGGTGGATTTTTTTCCTGACAGTGGAAAAAAAGTGGCAAAATATTTTTAGTGGTAAAAATAGTGGAAAATTTTTTTTCAAGGTGTTTTTTTATTCAGCCAATTTTTTTTATAAATGTTTTTGGTATTTGCGATTTGGACACGTTGCGTCATCATGAGTCACCAGTACAATAGTTGCAAACTTTGCAACTGAACAGTTATTTAACATTATGAACACTCCTGCCTACAAGGCTTATTTACTTGTGTTGAAATTTGCTCTTAAACAAGTTTCTGAAGTGAATGCTTTGTTTCAGAGCAACTACATAGATCCTGTAAAACAATTTGACGATATGCTGATGATGTTTAAATCTTTTCTTGAAGTAATAGTTGTTCCTACGCATCTTGAGCGAGTTTGTGACAAAGATTTGATTAGTTTTGAATTTCAGTCAAAACTGAAGCATGCCGAATCAATCTATCTAGGATATAGCTGTGAACAACATCTTAAAAACATGATTCCTGGAGAAGTAAAACACATACGGGAGAGAAGCAAGCTTTTTCTTGTGAAGCTAGTAGAAGAAATTCGTTCTCGTTTACCGACAAACATTTCCCTTTTACAGAAAATCTGTCTTTCACCTTAAAGCAGCTACATCTCAATCAAAATCAGAAATTGGTCCCTTGGTTTGTGACCTGTTTGGGCGTTTCAGTAACGATGTGGACGAAATTGAAGCTCAATGGAGAAATCTATCACACAAAAGCTGTCTTGCATCAAAGAAACGACTGCTTTTTGGAGTGAAGTAGGGGAAGATTTAGATGCTGCTGGCAACAAGCGTTTTGACAAAATAGCTCTTGTTGGACTTTGTGCATTGAGTTTGCCCATTTCAAATGAAAGTGTCGAGGGAGCGTTCTCTGTATACAACGTCGTAAAAAATAAACTGACAAGTTAGCACTTGATACTGTGCAGTCTATAATGATGGTGAGGAGTTACCTGAGTTCTTATAATATGTTACGTTTGAGCCAACAAATGAGATGTTTGTAAAGTTTAATGTATCCATGATGGTGATCATGATATTGACAAAATCTTGACCAATTTCTCTGAATTGTAAAAAACTCAGTAAAGTACACAAGCTTCAAAGTGTGCTGCATTTAAATGTGTTTTTAGTCAATAAATTTTGTTAAAGAACTTTTGTTATTGCATTTATATTATTCATATTCATTAATGATTAGCATCTTAATTATACTGTATAACCAAATTCATAAATGGTGGAATGTTTGGTGTGGTTCTTTTGTTAGCATGGTGGAAAATTGGTGGTTTTGATTGGCTGGAATGGTGGAGAACCTGGTGGCCGACTTGGCAACGCTGCGAATTGGTAAACAAAGCTCATCTGACCGACGATGAAGCAGGTGGTGTGTCAGTTGAGCTCAGATAATACCTAAATCAAAGCTTTTCAAGTAGAATGTGCAATCCATTAAAAGAATGGCAAGCATTAGCTACAATCTATCCAAATGTGTACAAAATTGCTATGCAGTATATGTGTGTTTTGGCTACCTCTGTACCTACGAGCAGGAAGAATTGTAAGCCCAACTAGAAACAGATTAAGTCCAAGAAAATTGAACATGTTGTTTTTACAAAGTATTGATGACGTTTTTGGAATTAAAGAATTGGAGAAGGCAGAATGTGGTTGTGTCTTTACTAGTTAACTTTAACCTTCTGGCTATTGGAAAAAAGTATGATAAAATATAAAATAATGAACCATTTTTTAAATAAAAGTATCGGGTATTTGATACTTAGTACTAAAAAGTATCGAGTATTTTGCAGTATCGATACTACATCAATTAGGAAAAACGCGTTTTATTGGAAAACAAACTTTTGCATACTTAGTAGTGGGTACACTAGTTTTGTTTTGTGCATCAGTACTTTAACTTAAATGATCAGCTACAGTATGCCTTGAACGAATTTTAGGTTACAAAAACAATTTAGACTACAGTAAGTATTACAATTTAGAAAGCAAAGTTAATTTTCTAACATGATGGTGCATCAAAAGCGCCTGGGATCATTTTTTTAAAATTTAAAATTGCAATTTTGTAAGTTAAAAATTAGTTTCTGGCATGCTGTTATTCAACTTAAAACTCATGAATTCGCAAAAGTAGTAGTATCGTGAGGCAAATAATTCTTTTTATTATTTACTTTGAATGGTATGCACACAAACATGCCAAATTAGCCCAATAAACATTATGAAGCATTAACTTTATACTGGATTCTGAAGCTTTAGGGAATATACGGCATAACGCAGTGTGTCCTATGTATTAATCACTGTTGTAAGCTGAGCACAAAATAATATGACGTTTTCTTATACAGATTCAAGGGGTTGAAAATGGGAGTCGATAATATGAAAAAACAGTACAGAACAGAACAAACATTTGCCAGGTAGAGTGCTGCTTGTCTTCTCCTTTTCCATGCTTGCGTACTTTTTCCATGGACAAACTAAAACAAGTTTCATATTATAAACTTTTTTCATTGCCCTTTAGGGCATTTTTAATAAACTATAATAACATGCATTACTGCCAAAAATGTGTCGTTTACTTTTTAATAAATCATTTTATTTGAAATTTTCAATATCCTTAGTTTGTTTGTAAATTTCTTTTTGCATGACGTCACAAAAACAGTGCCACGGCTTGTATAGATCGCGTCGGCTTCGACAGTACGCACCCTTTGGCAGAGTCCAACACCCACGGTGAACGGTCTTGACTTAATGACATTTATGCCATCAATTGCAATTTATTATTCAACCAAATATTAAAAGAATAGAAAAATAAAAGGATTACTGAGCAAAAACAAAAGATTACGAAAACTTAATAATTAAAACTTGGTAAAAGGTAATACCATACTGTCAGATCGCCGGATTTGTTCGGAAAAAAAACCCGAAGAAATTCGACGATCCAACACGTTATCAGCAGAGAGGTAGAAGAAGAAAGCAACAAGAGAAGATAGCAAAAGAGAAGAAAAATAGCTATCCATCACCTGCGAAAGAAACTAGTTGGTCCCGAATAATCGAGAAAGAACCTCGGAAATGCTCATTGCTCAGAGAAATGCTCATTGCTCAATGTTAGTTTAAATAGTCTCGATATTTCTTATACATATATTTCCACCATACCCTCCACCACGCTACCTTTATTTCATTTTATGGTTTCATCTACTAACTTAACATCGACTAACGAACTAAACACAATCATCCAGAACACCTCTAACAACTCCCATACATCTTTATTCTTCTTTAGTCTAAACATCCGTAGCCTTCTCGCTAATTCATCCTTACTTTTCGCTTCACTCAACCTTCTTAATACTCTACCCCATGTTATATCCCTTTCCGAAACCTGGTCGAAATCCTCTTTAGACTTGCCCCCTCTAAATAATTATACTATTGAGGCTATCCACCGTCCCTCTAAAAGAGGCGGCGGTCTAGCTATATACCTTCTTAATACTTTACACTATTTACCCATCACCTCTTATACCGTCTGCACCCCTGACTTTGAAATTATTACCATTTTAATTAATGATAAATTTTACTTCATATCTATCTATCGTCCCCCCTCAGGCATATTTACCACCTTTTTTAAATTTTTTTCTGCCATGCTTGTTGATTTGAGCCACTCCAACAAAAAAATTATCATCTCTGGAGATTTCAATACAGATTTTTCAAACCCCTCTTCAAGTACTACATCACTTCTTGACCTTTCCTCTAGACTAGGGATATCGCCACTAATTCTTTCTCCCACTCATTACTCCAATTTTCACAATACTTATTCCCGGATTGATCAATTCTTCTCTCTTCCTTGCGATAATATAAATAGTGGCTCAGTTGACTGGCACATTTCTGATCATTTTCCCATTTTCACTTTTCAAGTTTTTACTTCAGCTACTTTTTCCGTTTCTCCTCCCCCTCCAGTAATAACGATATCTTTTAAACGAATTCATATTTTTAACTCATTTCTTGAATTAACTGATTGGTACAACATACTTGACCCCGAAACCAATATCAATACCTTATTCGATGTCTTTCTCGCCCATCTTCAGGTGGGCATGGATCGGTATTTCCCGCCCAAGTCGACCCCCATGGACACTCCTAAAACCCAGTACACGAAACCTTGGATAACTCCGACCATTCTATCACTGGTTAAGCACAAAAATTCACTCTACAAAAAATTTAGACGCACGCCTAACAACCATATTAAGCATTCTTTTCGCTCCTTCTCTAATTACCTGCGCAAATTAACAAATGAAGCGAAACAATCCTACTTTGCCAACTTTTTCAATAGGGTATCTAATAATAAGGCGAAATGGAGGTCTATTAACAAATTACTTCATGGCCATTCTCCCCTCATCACACCATACTCAGACCCTTCCACTGTGAACTCAGACTACTTAACTTCTTTTCTAAACGCCCTTCTGCCTCAACCCCCTGCTACCTCTCCTTCTAATTCAGAGTACCCACATTACATTCAACCAAAACCCAGTTGTCTGTTTATTAAGCCCACTGACGAAGAGGAGGTTTCCAACATTATCCTCAGTTTTAAGTCCTCCTTCTACCCAGATATTCTTGGCACCTATCCAGTCATTCTGATCGGTGCCTGCTCTGGGTTCTCTATTCCACTGACCATTCTATTCAACGTTTCTATCTCACAAGGTGTATATCCAGAACGCCTCCGATCCGCTAAAGTCATACCCATTTTTAAACAAGGTAATCGCACGGATTTTTCTGGCCTCTACCTTAAATTACCGCCTTGGTCTTTTCTCTCGACTTCATTATTTACCAAAAAACATTTTGCTTCTTCTTTATTTTGCCCTTATTCAATCTTCCCTCATATACGGTATTCAATTTTGGGGCACTACCACTAAAACTAATTTAAAACGCTTATATCGTATCCAAAAATGGTTTGTCCGCATTCTATTCAAATTTAAAAAATCCGATCCAGTTTCGCATCTATTCCCCATAACAGGCATTACTTCTATTTACCATTTACATTCTTTTCATCTCGCTCTCTTTATTTTTAAAGCATTAAATAACAAACTTATCTCTTCGCTTCCCCAAAACTCTTTTAATCCCAAACCACCCGGTCCATATAATCTCCGCTACAATGACACATTAACTATCCCTTGACCAAATACACTTATCAATCTAAAAGTATAACCAACTCTGGTATTAGGCTTTGGAATAACCTTCCTAATGAAATCCGTTCTTCGTCTTCCTTGACTACTTTTAAATATAGTCTAAAGAAATATCTCTCAAATTCCCCTACTAACCCACTAACCTAGATCTGTTTAATTTACCAATGTATATTTATTGTATAATCCACCAGGGACCTAACATGTCGGCCTTGAGCCATACTGGCCCTGGTCGGATTCTGTAAGAATTTCTTCTATAAATAAATAAATAAATAAATAAATAAATAAATAAAGAGGTATACAAGAAGACCGCATTAAGCGGGCGGCTAAAAAGGGGAGCCGAACAGCTAATCGGGAGAGAGGAATACGACACGACTCTGTTCCGAGGAAAGTGCAAGACGACCACGAGTCTAGTCCAGGCATGCACGGCCTCCCATATGCTTTCTACATCAAGACTTGAATCGGTCTCGGTGGCTCAGTGGTTGCATGATCGCCTCTGATGCCCGAGTATGCGGGCTCGATCCCGGCCGAAGACGACGAGGATTTTTCAGGGGGAAATCCTGAGATCACGCACTTCCTTCGGAAGGGAAGTAAAGTCGTTGGTCCCGTGTAGTCGTTTACCGCCTGCACGTTAAAGAACCCTTGCGAGGCAAAATTTGCGGCCCCTATAACGCCGTCCTGAAATGACCATAGCAGTTGAAAAGGATGTTAATATCAACCAAACCAAACCAAACATCAAGACTTGGGATCTTCTTGGGCCTTTCCTGATACAAGTACTGAATTCCATCTTAGCCGACCCTACCTCCATCATATCGGAATTTACGACTGGGAAGAATATTCTGCTTTCAAAGACTTCGAATGCAGAAAGTATAATTCAGTGGAGACTATAACTCGCCTTAACACGGACTATAAAATCTTCACTGGGGTGTTACAACAGAGACTTAAATTATTTGCAGCAGATTTCTTCGACCCAGGACAGGCCTGCTCCATACCATCTCGAAAGATGTCCGATAACCTTATATCGATCCGATGTGTCATGGAGGAAGCTCGAGTACATCAACAGACTCTAGCCGTGCTACGTCTTGACCAGGAAAAGGCGTTCGACAAGGTGAATTATTCGTTTCTGTTTGGCGTTTTACATCATCTTCGTCTTCGAGATTTCGCCGCAATTATAGCACCACTGTACACTTCGGTCTCATCCTGTGTGGCAGTTAATGGTTATACGTCATCGAGCTTTTAACTTTTAAAAGATGTCAGGCAGGGATGCCCTCTATCCCCCCTCCTGTATATCTTTTGTCTAGAACTTCTGCTTCACCATCTGAACTGCCACCCTCGTGTCCGGGGATACGATCTTCCAGCAGCATCGACCAATATCAAGACTCGCCTATGCAGATGACATCGTTCTCTTTGCATCCGACCCGGACATATATATATAATGTTCTCTTTGATGATATATAACGTAACTTTTAATCAGTTCAGTGCCTTGACAGGGAGCACTATTAACTTTGTCAAATCCAAAGGAATCACCTTGGGGCACTGGTCTGGAGACCATCTGAATTACTTTCCAATTTCATGGGGAATCCAAGTGACAGTGCTTGGCTATAAGTTTTCCTTTTCATCTAAAATAGACTCTGATCGCTGGCAACAAGTGGTAGCAAAGTGCCTCTCCCGCCTTGACAAGAATTTTCGTTTTCCAACTTCGATGCTTGTCAAGGTGCGGTTCGTCACTACCTATATCATCCCGTTACTCACCTCAAAGTGCCTCTTCTCGCCGCCATCTTATCAAGACCGGAGGAAATTACGTCAAGCCTTTGTGAACTTTGTGTGGGAGTCTAACGTCAAGATTCATCCCCTCAATGCGAAGATTCTATTTGTTCCCTTCGAGAGAGGGGGATTGGGATTGCCAGATATTCAACGTAGCCTCATTGCGGCAAGATCTGCAGCAATGATTCGAGTTTTTCTTAATCCTCTTCCAGTGTGGGAAAACTTTGCGTTTATTTACCTCCGGTTTTTCGTCAAGGTGAATGGGTTCCCGATGTCTCCTGCGTTGCCAGTGATTGTTTTTTCTCGAGAACCAAACATTTAGTCGATCATTCATCGTGACCTGCAAACGTTTTTACCGATGATTCGTCAGACTGACGTGAAAGACCTTGGTCATCTTAAGCAAACATGGTTTTTTTCAAAGAGCCGATAAGGGTGAACCACCGACATTTTCCATTTACACCCAGATTATCCGTGGGTAGCAAAGTAGCAAATCTGAAAAATCTGAAATTAATAGCCATTGAAAGAACTGTTTTTTAGCTACCAGTGGCGATTGCTACACCAAGGATTTATTACACGCCACCGGCTGTTTAGATGGAAAATAGTTAATTCTGCAGATTGTGTAGTTTGTGGCAAAGATGAGACTATTCAACATGTATTTTACGAGTACACATTTGCGCAGCCAATTTGGAATCGACTGCGGCAGCATTATAGTTTGAAAGAATTGTGGGTAGTACAAGCGACCAGATTCCTAGGTGTCGACTATCCGCCATCAGTTGTTTGGAGAAAGGTGGCCTACCACCTTCGTCACTTTCTCCTTTTGGAATGGTCAAGATTAGGGGTATCAACATAACGCCGTCAATTTACAAAGTCTAAACGTCTCTGTTCAGTCACCCGGGAAGACCGAACATTCCATTTTATCTTCCCAAAAGAATTGTAATGGGTCGCCGGACTGCGAATGCGCCTCGTCTTGAGGCGTTTAAATGGTAGTAGCAGTCCCTCCTGAGGAGTATCGCTGTACTCCCTGAGGAGAGGCGATTCAGGCGTATCGCTGGGAGTACAGCAAATCCATCGCATGTACGCCAGGACGCCTGATTGAGATCTACTGAGGTGTCTGCCGAGGCATTTCCATCCGCCTTCAACAACCGCAAGACGACCACGATGACGAATTTTTGGAGGCACGTCCAACGAGCTTAAGAAGACGGTCACCGAGAAAAAAATTCACGGAATATTTCAGGTCGTTCAATGCCAGTGACAGAGGATCGGATCGGCGTGTTTCGTCTATGCAACTCTCTCAATTTCCCCACGGGAAATTCGGCGTACCGAGTTCGTAAGAGACGGCGAGCATTTCTACGGCCGGAAAACGTCCCAGCACCAGAGGCAGCCACGCCAGGCACGTGAACCCGTTCGAACTTTTCATAACTTAGATTTTATGTTTTCTCGCTTCAGAAGGGAACGAAGCGGAGCACGTCATCAATCAGCCAGGCCGAGCGGCCACGTAAAACAAACCCCTTCGGGAAAAGGCGATTCAGTTTTAAGCGTATGTACAGGATGATGAAAATATTAGTCACATACCAATACCGCATTTCCTTTCTAATATCAAAATTTTCCCCGAAACATGTAATCTGCAATGCGTATAAACTTATAATTTAAAAATGATTCTTAATTCAATAATTGATATGATCAATGACCAATAATTCAAACGATACTAGATGTAGTAATAAAGAGAACTTACATGTAAAGTTTGAACTATTTTACTCACAAGAATGTCTTCAGAACAATTGTCCAAACTTATTTCGTGATGACAAACGATGGTAGCGAGAGTTTTGTCTCTGTTTTATCCAGGAGCACGTCACAGAGTTCTCCACGAGTAATTTTGGTGGCCTACATCATTGTACAAAAAATGTAATAAAAGTTTTTTCCGCACTTTACCGCACTATGGTTTTAACACAGTCTGATGTGTACAACACACTCTACTCAGACCAGTTGATGTTATTGTGACACCCCTTGACACGGGTTTTAACTGCGTATGTAAACAACTGAAAGGCCTACAACTTTCGCTTATCAGCTCAAAATGATGAGGACAATGTGTTCTACAATGTTTTCGATTATTTTGTGGCGATATAACTAATATAGCCATGTGGCAAATATGTATAATTCGGTATTCTAAAACGCTAATGAGTTGCAATGACATTTTGTTTGTAAGATAAAGTAACACCAGCTACTAATAGAGACGTTTCCACGAAAAAAAAAGTCTAAAATTAAAAGTATGCAAAATGATTTTTTTTCCGGCTAGATTGTCATTTTTGCCCACTGTGCCACGGCAGGATTCGAACCCACGACCAGGCGGACTCGAGAACTAAAAAGCCTACGCCCTAGCCCTCTTGGCCACCTGGCCGGCCAATTAGTGATGAGCTTATGTTATGCCATGACAATAAACAAAGCACAAAGCCAGACGCGGAGTGTTGCGGGCGTGGACCTCAATGTCAGATGCTTTTCGCACGGCCAGCTCTATGTGGCTCTCTCACGTGTTAGTGAAGCAAACAAGCTCTTTGTTCATGTCTCCAATCATACAACTTCAAACAATGTTTATAAAGAAGCTTTATAATTAGTCAAAAATAAATTCCACGTGTACGAAGCCACGGGCACAGCTAGTGTAAAATAAAATATAATAAAACAAGAAATTAATCCTCCCGAGGAAGGTATAGGAAAGTAGCGGAAGCGCTGAGGTCGTATATTTTTTCCTTTTTTTCTGCACTTTTTTACCTCCCCCCCCCCCTTTTTTTAATCGAAAAATTGATTTTTTCAAACGTAGTATTTAGAAAATGATAAAGAGCTCTATCTTCTTTCGTTTCTCATCATTTCCGACCGAATGATATATCACATGCCATATGACTGCCACCCCCCCCAACTCCGACCCTATTGGGACAAATTGGCCCAAACTTTAAAGTGATGTTGAACTTGCTTAGAGGAATGTGCATACCGAATTTCACTCCTTTATATGCATAAATACGCGTAGACCTTTTGGTACCCTCTTATTTCTGCCCCCGAAACTCCGACCCCAGTAGGCCAATCAAAACCAAACTAAATAGTGAAGGTGCACATGCCCATAGTAAGCTACATTCCGAATTTCAACTTTCTACCTCAAAAAATGCGGAAATTATGATGGGGACGGACGGACAGACAGACAGACGGACATTGTGAAACAATAAGTAGCTCCACGCTTCCGCTACTTAATAATTAGCAAAAAGCTCGTATTGTATCTCAAAAAACGAAACAAAGTTACCGAAAAAATCATTAACAATGATTACACAAATATTGTTTAAAATTTTAAAAATTGCATTGTAAGAAATTTAAAAAATCAGTTATAAATGAATACTGAAGATATCCGAAAGAATGAAAGTCGGCTCTATTCTATACGAATAATGTTACTGTATTGTAAAATGGACATTTGTGAATAATTTTTACTTCCAGGATTTCTCAATGATTTACCTTAGAGCAAAGATGTGATCCGTCGTGCTTCGGCCAGGTCGGAAACCGCACTGCTCCCCCAACAGTTTGGAATCGACTATTTCCCGACTTCTCTTCTCCAGACACTTAGCGTACACTTCCCCAGGAATGCTGAGCAAAGAGATGCCTCGATAGTCGTTGCAGTCTCTCCGATCTCCCTTTTGGAAGATAGGGACCACAATTCCTATCTGCCATTGCTTAGGGGTCTGGCCAGATATCCAAGCAAACTGACACACTCGAATCAGCCACAGGATACTATCCTGATTTAAGGCCTTTAACATTTCAGACCGGATTTCATCAGGACCTGTAGCTTTTGCAGTCTTCAGCGACTTGATTGCCCATCTGACATCTGCTTCGGTGATACTAACGTGACTATTCTCAGCTCCAAGGTGCACCTCATGTGCCTCAGTTGTTGTTGTCACCGGATTAAGAAGAGGTGCAAAATATTCCTTCCACCTATGAAATACACTCTCCCCCGTTTTCAGAAGCCTTCCATCTGAACTCTTAATAGTTTGTGATGAAAGAGACTTCTTTCCACGGAGGCGGCGCACGGTTTGCCGAACCATAGCCTGCCTCCAATTTCTCCCCGAACTTCTCCCAGGCCTTGGCTTTAGCTGCTGATACTGTCTTTGCTGCCTCAGTGTACTGCACTCGACTCGAAGGTGACTTATTTGCAGGCCATAGCAAATAGGCTTCCTTCTTTGCTTTGACATCTTCTTGGACTTCACCGTTCCACCATGCAATCCTTTTCTCACCTCCTTGCGCCGCACCCAGCCGCTTACGACCACAGCACACAATGCAGCCGAAGTTATCAGAGCAGTTTTAAACAACTGCCACTCCTCTTCAACAGTACCACGGTCACTGCATAGTTCTTTGAAACTTGAAGATATGTTATCTGCAAAGGTTTTCTTCACAGCTCTATTCTCCAATCCCTGCCATTTGATGTGCCAAGTCTGTTCGTACCTAGTATCTCGCTTGGTTGGCATGGATTCAGAGAATCGCAAAGTGGAGACAACAAGATGGTGATCAGTTAATAGTTCTGCCCTTATAATTGATTTTTTTTTAAAGAATCGGCCATTGAATTGGCAAAGGTTATTATAACAACATAACCTGGTGGCTGTCATGATGTCTCTAGCTTCACCTAGGGGAATTATCATTAAACTCTAATACGTCTCTTAGAATATGAAGCGTCTCTTTTATTGGAATGCTGGGAAACAAGGAGATAAAAAGAGGGAACAGGGTTTGTTCTTGTGTCTCCTATTCATCGTCTTTCCCTCCACATCTTAAGGTAATTATTTTATTTAATGTTCACTTTCAAGAAGACCTTTTCCAGTGAGGCTTGTTAGTTTAACAAGGCGCCCTAGTAGGCAATAATTGTAGATCTAGTCAATAAGCTTTATCGCACAATTCTGATCATTTTCCCATCGATCAATGTAAATCTGCACATCAATCCACCGCGACAAATGGAGCGCTTGGAATATTTTAGAATAATTCTAAGAAAGACTTAGCCTTTTATTACAGTATTAACGAGATTCACATGAATCTTTTTGGCTGTGTTCCTGGATTTCGCTTCAATTTTCTTACTAATGTTCCATGCATGAGGAAACACCTATGCACTATGAAATACTTCATGCAAAGCGAATTATCAAAATTGGACAACAGAGTCCTTAGACAGTAAACAAACTATTCTAGGTCCTAAAGTCTGAGCTGTTTTTTGAGACAATAAATAAGCCAGTGATTATTTTTTAGTGTATATAATAGGTTTGAAATGTACATAAGCTTTTATGTGCTGTCATGGTGTATTATTCTACTCTATAGATTTTACAAATTACTTTAAAAATAAAAAACTTTAAGTTGATTGCAAAGCGATAAAGCTCATTCTAAAGAAGGAGAGTAGATAATAGCCCCAGTTTCTGTCTATCTCTTGCTCGAAAAAAAGTTGTTGCATCTTAAACTTTTTATTGTTTTTTTATAATTAAATATAGACAGACCAGTGATTCCCAAAGTGGGGGCAATCACTGCTCTAGACTGTTTAAACGCGTTCGACCCTGGTTCACCAGCTGGTTCACAACTGGTTCACAACTGGTTCACAACTGATTCACCAGCGGAAAATTTTCTTAACTATAACACCGTGGAAAATTGTTTTGGAGCATCAGGGGGGCCGCGGCTTAAAAAGTTAGGGAACCACTGAGATAGACCCTTTATTTTATGCAATTATTTTGAATAAATATTTACGTAAATAATTTAATACTCTTTCAAATTTTAGTCGTTGGCCTTATTATCAGCTTTTCCGGCATTATTTTAATTAGAACACACAATGAACTATCATAAAATTTATATATTTAGTTATTCAATCAATAAGCTTACATATGAACATGACTCGACTATGGATCATTATCTTCTTCTATGTGAAATAGCTAATTACTGAATTCGCAAATTTCTTAAAAAGAAATGTTAAAAACTCATCTTCTCTATAGATTTTACGAGATTTCCCCACAGTTAGCTGCATTCATTATACAAATGACTTGGGATGACTTACGACGGCTAATTTTCGGAATATATTAGTTTAGACAGAGCCAATTCTATATTCAAGAACAGCTTAAGGCTTTGGGTCTGTGCTATCTTTATGTACATCGAAATGATAATCTCTATTATTAGGATTCAGCTAACATCACGGCACACAAAGTTTGAAAATGTATTGTACAATACAGGGCATCTCTAAATGGAAAGACAATAAGTATCTAGCGTGGTCTTTTGCATGATGACAAACTGAAAGTTCATTATGCAAAATGTTCAAACTTTAAGGGTTTAAACGTCACGTGAAGTTTGCTAAAAACCTGGCGGAAAACGTCATTTAAGAATTTCCGCCGTTTTCTCGCGGTGTAGCGGTAGTTCATTATGTGATAGGATGAACTGCTGGTGCAGAAAGTTCATAAATGACGTATCGACGCGATTTTTTAGATCCTAAATTTTGAGTTTTAGACATTTTCGATAAAAAACGTTTTGCTTAGATTGATGAATGGTGTAATTATGAATAAAAATACGCCACGGTTATACTCCAGAGATACAATGGTAGTGGCGATCAAGGTAGGCGCAAGAGATATAGGATGCTGGACGCATGTCTCACCTGTTATGATATTTGGTGTATTGGCGACATTGTTCAAATGAAGTTAAAAGGCTAGACTATGATAAGATGCTTCAAGATGCCGCTGGAAGACGATCTAGCAGTGGTACCTACGAACGAACATGACAAAAAATAATGGTTAAACAGAATCTTGAACCTTGAATAAGCTTAAATACCTGTTTATTTTATCATTACAAATTTAACTTGCTCCTTGTTGTAACATTTTTCGATATTTTCTTTTTAAATTAAACTTTGATAAATGTGACAAATACTTTTATTTTTTTAATTTTTTTAAATTTTTAAAACTTTAAAATTTTTAGGATTTAAAAAAAAATCTAATCAGTAAACAAATTTCTTCGTCATTTTGGTGTTTTATTTGTTGATAAGATACATACAATTTTTAAAAAATAAAATCGCATCAATCGGCTGACAGGCGAAGAAATAGCTCTTATCCACTAACCTCCTTTATCACTACTTTTGACACACCAAATAGAATATTATCAATGTGATGCATACACTTTTTTCTTGCAGTTGGTGGTGGAGCCTCCGGGGCCGTAGTGGCATCTCGACTCAGTGAGCACCCTCAGTACAAAATCTTACTGTTAGAAGCTGGCGGAGAACCTTTGTACATGAACAACATTCCATTCTTTTCTCTTGGACCCGTTGGAGGACAGTTAGATTGGAATTACGCCACCGAGAAACAAGAGTCCGCATGCCTTAAATTGAAAGATCAGGTCAGATTTTAATCTATCAAATATTAAAACATTTCTATGATAGATGTTTAAGGTACCCTACTATCTTTACAAAAATTTTAAACTTTTCTTCTGCCCTCTGAATGAAATTATTTGATTTTGGTTCTCATGGATTGTCACAGATGAAAGGTACCCGATTTCAAGATGTTTCCGGCATTGAGAAAAACATGACTTCGGAAATCAAGAAAAGTCCGTCCGAGGACTTTAAAAAGCTGATTTACAAACTTGTACAAACGCGCTCAGAAGTTGTGTCCAATGGAGATTACTTTGAATCATATTTAACAGAATTTTCATTTGGACTTCCCGTTTGTGAGTATTTGTATTCAAATATTTGTGAGTCCGGGTATTTAATTTCCACACCTTGTGTTTGCTTAGCAGAGAAGTGTCACAAGCGAAGTTGTGGATTAGTGAGCACCGTGAAACCTACCTGCGCAATATTATTTTGTTTTGCTGACGCTGCGAAGCCAAGCTCTGGAGAGTAAGGAATTTGCCCGTTATTTTAGTTTATCTGTATCGGCCTCGGTGGCTCAGTGGTTGCGTGATCGCCTCTGATGCCCGAGGACGCGGGTTCGACCCCGGCCGAGGACGATGAGGATTTTTTCAGGGGGGGAAATCCTGAGATCACGCACTTCCTTCGGAAGAGAAGTAAACCCGTTGGTCCCGTGTAATCGTTTGCCGGCTGCACGTTAAAGAACCCTTGCAAGGCAAAATTTGCGACCTCTATAACGCCGTCCTGAAATGACCATAGCAGTTGAAAAGGACGTTAATACCAAACAAACCAAATCAAACCAAACTAGTTTATCTGTATTGGATAGCGTTAAATTTAAATCCACGTTTTACTTTATTTGTTTATTCAGATCTTAAGAACGAATCATTTTAATCATTAATGAATACATTAAAAACTCTTATTCTTTTATTGGCATTCTGTTTTTCTGTGACTTCAATTACATTTTTCACTGCGTACTTAATTTAAACGTGACACATGTAAAGCCTTACATCTAACATGCATCTATATTTTAACATAGCACAGTCCTTTTCTTATATTAGCAGCAGAAACTCAATTAGTACTTGTTAATATCAAAAAAAAATTCCAGCGACATTTTCTTCCTCTTAAACACTTTTTGGAAAAAGCACAATTCGTTAATTTCTTATTTGGAAAATTTCTGTTCCGCTTTAAAAGCATCCACGCTTACTGAGTTACGTTTGTTGTTCTGACGGGTGATTCTATTGTAAAAGTGAAGAATTCCAAGTTTGAAATCTTACCCGATTTGATTAATGCATTATCTCACCGTTAGTCTGCCTGGCCATGTCCAGTCTCCTTTACCGTAATTTTGGCTTCTTCAAAGACGATGCTATAATTCAACCGCTACAGCATTTTTAGTAAAAACTCTAATGTTGAAATTATACGTAAAATCCCAATTAATTCCTTTCTGATTACGTATATACTATATTTCTTCGGTATCGAATAATTTGGAAACAGTTATGATTGACATATATTCCATGCACAGTCCGTTTCAAAAGTTTGGGATATCCTAAGATAAATGCATACAAAGCAAATTAAAAAGTTTATACCACAATCTTGACCAAAATAACTAATGAAATTTATTCAATTTTACAATGGCTTTCTCTTCAGAAAATATCAAAATGCAGCATACATTACATTCAAGGAAACAAATTATTGAAATTATTCTTATGAAAACACTTCTTTCATCACCTTGGGATAGTTGATTTTTTTACTAATTTGTAAAGCCATCTTTTGCTTCAATAACAGCTTCACTTCTTTTGGCATGCTATTACTAAGTTCAGATAAAGTTCCTGTGTAATATATTTTCCAAAAATTTTTGATGCTTCCAATAAGATCATTTTTGTTTCTTGGGCAGTGTTTCTGGATTCGATTCTTCATGATTGCCTATTGATTTTTGATTGGATTCAGGTCAGACGAATTTCCTGGCCATTCCAAAGCAATTATTCTTCTTTCCCAAAAATACATTTTTGATTTTTTAGATGTATGAGCTGGTGCACAATCCTGTTGGAATATATCATCATCAGATGAACAGAACTTCTTAATGTTTGAGATGAGAAAGAAATCCATCATTTCAGTATAAGCTTCTGTATTGATCCGGCTCTTCACAAACCATAATTCACTAACCCCTTGACCATTAAGACACCCCCATACCATCAGTTTTAAACGGTGTTTTTTCTCGTTTGGCATGGCAACATCTTTGCTATCTCTCCAAACACGATTTCTTTTGTTGAAATTAAGACAAAATATGGATTCATTACTAAAGATAACCTGTGATCGCATTTCGGGGGGCCAATTGCTTTTTGGCCCACTGAAGACGTTTTTTGATGGCAACACGAGATTGGATATTCATTACATTTAGATACCTGTAAGCTGTATTGCATGAAATCTTTTTTATTTAGGGATACTGATAGGTCAGATGAAATCTCACGAATAGTATAATATGCATCTTTTTTATTACAATCTGCATCAGTCTTCTTTGATGTCAATCGCTGAGTGCTTTTGGTCGACCACTTTGATTTCTCACCTTCACGATATACTATTCTCTCCATCTTTTTTAAAATTCTGCTAACTGTAGCTTGACTTCTTCCTAATTGTTTTGCTACTTCAGCTTGCGTCAAGTTTTTTTCCACTTTATTCAATGACTAGCTGTTGCCCGCGATTTCATCTGCGTGGATGTTTAAAAATTCTTAACCGGGACATAGTTTAAAAGTTGCTAAGTATAGATATTGGTATATGTATGAGTACTTGAATGTAAACTTTGCATAATAGAAACAATACAAATATTCTTTATTGACACAAAGGAACACATTCAACCAAACGATAGCGCGTTTTAATTAGAGAGCCTAGAAAGAGGAGAGAGTGGTCATGGCAAAAATCACCGTCATGTTTCGTCCAACTTTAAACCAGTTATCCTGATCTAGAGAGTCTACTTTTATGGTTATTTTAAAAATACTGCATTTATTTCATATAATTTTTTAAATTAATTTACTTTAAATTACAATAATTGTTTAAATAAATTACTATTTAAATATTTGACAGCAAATCAATTTTATTAAAAAGAAATTAATTCATACAAACTTTCAGATATTAAATGACACTAATAATTAAACATTATGACATACGACCACCAATACTACTAAACAAACAATAATATTTAATTATTTTATATTTAAAAACACAAGTTGACATTTTTAATTGAAACAATAACAAAACATGATTCAACATTCAAAATGAAAATAAAACATGAGTAAATATCAACAATAGCACCTACAAATAAAATCTTGTAAACATTCCAAGGAGGAGCTTTACCAGTGAAGGAAAAATACATTTATACATTTATTAAAAAAATTAATCCCCCCTTCCCCCCGAGAAGGGTAAGGCAAGTAGCAGATCCTAAAGTCATCTATTTTTACCCCTTTATCTCAACTTTTTACCTCTTCCCAAGATTTTTAATCAAGAATTAATTTTCTCGAACGTAATATGTAGAAAATGTAAAAAAGCTCGTATTTTCTTTCCTTTCTCATTATTTCCGAACGTATGATATATCACAAACCATATATTGGCATAGTTCTAAAGACCACGTGACTACCAGCCCCGCAAATCCGACCCCAATGGAACACCTGGGCCTAAGCTTCAAAGTAATGTAGATCTTGCCCAGATCTGGATACTGAATTTCACGCCTTTACGCACCTAAATAGCATATAGATATGTTGTCCTCTCTGAATCCCAGCGTCGCAATTCCGACCCCAGTGTACCAATCAAAACCAAACTAAATAGTGCAGATGGACATGCCCATAGGAAGCTACATTCCGAATTTCAACCTTCTACCTCAAACAATGTAGAAATTAAGAAAGGGTACACAGTTAAGACATTATAAAACCAAAGCTCCATTCTTTCGCTACTTAATAATATAGATTATGAGTACTTGAGCAATCGTGCGTCGACAAAGCGATTTCACGTGCGCGCCGATGTCAATAATGCTTAAAAGATGAAAGGAAAGTAACAATGTATTCCTTCTTGATAAATCAATTGTTATATGGTATGCCAGTTCTTTGTATTCTTTACACTCACTGTTTTAGCACGTGAATTCGACTTGAAGGGGTCCACGAAAAATTCTGAAAAGTTGATACGTCCGAGCTATGACTTTGATGGTTATATTTCTGAAAACAGAATTTGAAAAAGTTAATTAGTTTTCAAGTTATCGTGCAAACGGCGGACGGCCGGATAAACGTACAGACCAAGGGCGCATTCTTATAAGTAGTTTTTATGCTAAAGCTCCTAATAAGAATGGTTTCATAATGAAAGTCCGTCCCCTTCATAATTCTACATTTTTTTGAGGTAGAAGGTTGAAATTCGGAATGTAGCTTACTATGCGCATGTCCATCTGCACTACTTAATTTGGCTTTGATTTGTATACGGGGGTCGGATTTACGGGGGTGGGATTCAGAGAGGGCAACATATCTATGTGGTATTTAGGTACGTAAAGGCGTAAAACCCAGTATCCAGATTCTTCTAGGCAGGATCTACATTACCATAAAGTTTAGGCCCAATTTTTCCAGTGGGATCGGATTTGCGGGGGTGGCAGTCATTTGGTCCTTAGAACTATGGCAACATCTGTCATGTGATATATCATACGTTCGGAAATGATGAGAAAGGAAAAAAGATACGAGGTTTTTTACATTTTTTACATATTAC
>JAHWFO010001864.1:1504095-1558528 GCA_023313115.1 Rhysida immarginata | reverse complement strand
ATGTCTGTTTAATAAATGTATAATGTGTTTCTGTTTCACTGCTAAAGCTCCTCCTTGGAATGTTTACAAGATTTTATATTTACTTACAAATGAATATATTAATACTTGCAGACCATCAAAATTAACAGAATTTTTTACGGAAAAGGAATAAAATTTTTTACTTGTAATGAAATGCAGCTACAGTACAGTAGTTACTTCTTTCATAGGGTTTTTGGTTATTCCTCAATAATACGATTCCTCATTAATACGTTAAAATATCTCGGTGTCCTGAAAAACGTAATAACGAGGTTATACTGCAATTTATATTACATTTTGATATTTTATGAAGTTGTGAAGTTGAATAAATTTCATTAGTTATTTTGGTCAAGATTCTTGTGTGTATATTTTAATTTGCTTCGAGTACCTTTAACTTAAGAATACCAAATTTTGAAAGGGACTGTATAGATTTTGTTTGTCCTGCACATTTTGAGATTGTTATTTTGTTTGTCACCCGGGATCAGAATAAAACATGGCAATTAATGGCAATTGCGTTATTCCTTATAATAACTTATCATATTTAATAAGGCACTGTATTATGAGAGTTCAAGTGAATGAGATATTTCAATGCTACAAGGCTCATTCAACTAAAAATCTAAAATACACCGTGATAGTTACATGTTTGTTACTTTGTGGAGGCATCCGATCTCGCACCTTCAGATTTCCACACATTTGACCTACTGAAAGATGCACTGAGTGAATATGGAGGATGGTTTTAGCACTCAAACAGTAGATTCTCGATGATAGACAATCTGACACCATCAATTCATGGTCTCGCATTGTCATGGAGCAAAAGCACGGCTTCACTCAACAAACGTCTGCGACACTTTGCTGTTCCAGCTTGGAGCACTCCTGTAAGGGTGCCGCCATCTTGTGGTACTATTTCCCAGCATTCTATGTGCGAGGTGGGCTTACCAGCCCCAGCTATGAATATCTTAAGCATGCCTCCACAAAGTAACAAACATGTAACTATCACGGTCATATTTTATTTTTATTATTGTACTTTTCCGGTTATTTATTGAATGAGTCTTGTATATCGATTGTTGTTTTATAAAATAGTTTTTTCTTAAAATTGTAGAAAATGCTCATATATCGGGGAAAAGGTTTGGGTGGTTCAACCCTCATTAACGCTGTCGTATATACCAGAGGCAACCGCAAAGATTATGATCGATGGGCGGATCTAGGGAACGAAGGTTGGGCTTACGAAGACGTGCTTCCGTATTTCAAGAAGTTGGAAAACTTTGAAGCTTATTTGTTGGATCCTGCAGACGGTTTGTATTACATATTCCCTTTATTAAATTAATTCAGGCTGAAATATAATTTTCTCTAAAATGCCAGTTGCTTTATAAAGTTAATGCAGAACGTTCATTTTAAAGACACCCGAGTTTTGTGCACGTAATATTTATAAAACTGTTAAAGTAAATGCATTAATTCGTAAATATGTGATTTACTCTTATATCAAAGAAAAACTTGAAAGTGCCAAACCATTTTTTATAGACATGCTTTGATTCATTTCTTCCGCATTTCCCATAAATGCAGTTGCATGAACTTGCAATTTAAAATGAACATTCTATTCATTTTCACCTTGATCTAATATTTACTTTTGTATTAGTACGCAGATAAATAATTCATTTTGTTAAATTAAATTCTTCGCTTAAAGTTGCTTTTTCAACGAAAGGAAATTATATTAAATCAAAAACCCATTTTGGAAATTATCTAAAGAATAACACCTATCTTAGCACAAGAAGCAAATTTGTGAAACAAGCAATTTGGTAAATTAATCTATTTACTAGTGGTTTATTATAAAGGTAGTCCAGTTCACGACTAAAATTTAGTAAGACTACCTTATGAGATTATCTTATTTCAACAAAGTAAACTGCAATTGATAGTCCAATCGATTTTCTGCCTATGTCCTCCGTGGTGGGATCGACACGTGCCCCATGAAAGCGAAGCAATACATACTCACATTTTTGGCATATGTCCAACGAAATAGCGTTGAGCTGCTGCAGAATGATATTCTTGAGTTGATTAATACCTGCTATAAAAACTGGACTATTTGGTTTTCAGAAAAATGTCAGGAAGCGAGAGGTCCAAAGGGTGCGGGACCCTTAGCAGATTTACGACACTTCCTTTTAAACTACGAATTAATTCTTACTACTGTCTTCCTTAAAAAACATTGGAAAAACTTATATGGATAGTAATAATTATTTTTGTACCTTTAACTGTCTTCCTTGTTGGTAACGGTGGTCCAAACTTTGCTACCATTTGTCGACAATCTCTATAAGGTTATTGGTTAGTGAAAATAACCTTTCACATTGTATGAGTTTTTTCTAGTGCCAGACACTTTTTGTTATTGTGATCCAATAAAGAAGAAAATTTTTCTGACCATCCTTAACGAATACCGTACTATTTTTCCATGTTAAGGCACTTTCAATCGCAGCTTACTTTCTCATAAAAAGTTAATTTGAAGAACCACAGCAGAGAGTTTTATTTTATACAGAGGGTTGTTAGGGATCTATGATAACAATTAGCACATTTAAATGTGGCGAGCGCATTCATTTCACGTGAGCTATCACGTGGAGCATTGTTAGAGCAGGTATTAAAATAGTTAGCATTCGAACAGAGCTAAAACATTGAGTTATGCCACAAAAAATGGGCAGGTATTGGGAGAGTTACATAACAGCCCTTTCCGACGTCAAATTCAGCTATTCCGAAATTATGAAAGCATGCCAGAAGCGAGGCTTCGTAGTTTCCAAGAAAGGGATATCAAGTGTATACTAAATAACGTTGAGAAAAACCAGAAGCGACGCCATTCCTGAGGGTAAAGAGCAGGCCAATTCGAGACCATCCACTAGCCGTGCTCCTGATGTCCTTCGGAAAGTTCACGCTCTCGTAACCGGATGCACAACGGACCAATGCACAAAATTAGGGACATCTGTGTACACGGTAAACACAATTATCAACTCTGATTTACAACTGGAGAAGCGGCACAAGAACCTCGTTCATAAGTTGTTGCCGCGCCATGTTCAAGAGCGACGGACCAACTGCCGTAAGCTGTATGAACGATACCTGGCGGATCAAAAGTAGAAATACGTGATCACACCAGATGAGGCCTATGTTTATTTAAGCGACTGCAACAAGAGCCGAACCATTTCTTATCTCCCAAGGAGTTCTAAGGACTTCAGAAAATTGTACCCTTAATGCAAGAAAACATTTTCAAAAGGTTTCATAATCGTGGTGGGATACAGCTACATCGGCAAGTTAACTTTACACAGAGTTGAGTCAAAGGCCAAAGTCATCAACATATACCATCAGACTAACGTTCTAATCCCCTATTTACCCATGACATCCCCGATTTGTACGGTACAGAGGTGAACAATGTATGGCCGCAGCAGGAAAAGGCATCGAGTCACACCGCCGATTCAACTTGCCTGTTCCTGGAACGCATGTAAGAAGATACTGGAATCCGCTCCATTCCATTCAGCTACATACCCCTCAAGTCGCCTAGATGCATCGCGTATGGATTTTATGGCTTTGGCCTACTTAAACGGGCCCTCGGAAAGAGACGACCGCGAACAGTGGAGGATCTTTAGAAAGCGTATCAGCAGGAGTAGTTACAAATTGATCTTGGTGTTCTGCATTCCAGCCTCCTACAGTAGAAACTGCGATCAGGGCAATAGCACCGATGCATGGCTACCAGATTGAACACGCTCGATGGGGCGAAAGGAATTTTCCACCTTTCCTGCCCTCTGTAACTTGTTACCATAGATCCCTGACAACTCTCTGTAGTCTTTAAGGTCAAAAGACAGAATGATAGTATTGTTTAAAAAACAATTCTAGTTACAGAGCTATTCAACACAGAAAATTAAGTTAAACAGTCAAAGTCGAGTTTTCAAAAATATCATTGCCTAATTGCCCATCCATATAATTCTTCTTTGGCGAAATCTTCCTGTTTACCAATATTTGCTCCCTCTAGTTAGCTTTAATCATTACGTTATCTCTTTATTTTGCTTAGAAGGAAAATGATCTGCGATGCATAACTTGATAAGGCATCATTTATTCTATCTGAAACGGAGATTATATAAGAGTCGATCGTTTTTTTGTAATGTCTAGGGCCATTTCATGGTTTTGAAGGACCCATCACTGTAACTCGACCCACTTACAGGACCACTATAGCTGATGCCTTTCTAGAAGGAATGAAGGATCTCGGTTACAAACGAGTAGATTATAATGGAAAATCCCAAACAGGTAAGGCTAGGCTTAATTGTCCATTCGTCATGATCTATCAACAAGATCATAAATTTTATGATGTTGTGGCAGAACTGTGTCACGTAGTTTATTGAATAGTACAATGTTTAGTGGTTTTTCATATTATTATCTTGATACATTTTTGTTGCTTAAGTTGTGACTATTTTAGGCCAACTTCTGTTGTTGATATAATATTTTTATTCCAACAGTTACAGTAAAGTGTTTATTATTTGTTAAGTGAAGTACACTGGTGGACAAAAGTTTGGGAAGTCGTTGTTTTCCATGAAATTTCAACAGTAAAAACTTAATTTTTTATATGAGTTTACATGTAATAACAAACATTTATATGCAAGGAACAAAGTAAAGAAAAGATCATTTGTCTATTACTTACAAGCAAACTACCTAAACTCCCCTGGTCAAAAGTTTGGGATATGCGATAAATTTGGATATTCTATCATGATAAAAATTTTTTATTCGATTTCCTTCCATTGCTGGTGGTAAAGGAAGCTTCAAAATGTTGACTGAGGCAGAAAGAGAAAAAATTAAGACACTGTACGAAGAGCACAAGAACTTTAAAGTCGTGGCTAAACTGTGTCATTTTGGCTACAATACGGTTGTCCGGATTGTCAAAAATTTGAACAGAAAAACGGGGAAGAAAATGGGTCGCCCTTCTGCTCTAAGTCGCAGGGAAAAATCGCGCATTAAACGCTACTGTCGAGCAGAAATTGCATCAGGCCACCTGGTCAACAGTTCTCGGATCCAACTCGGGCTCCAACTAGATGCTTCTAGGAGAACTATACGACGAGAACTTCAACGTCAGAACTTTTCCTACGAAGTAATTGCGAAGAAAATTCCGTTAACAAAAGTACAACAACAAGCCAGGCTGCAATTTGCAGAGAAGCATATTCGGGAGAGCACCAACTTTGAAATCATCATTTTTTTCGATGAAAAACGTTTCAGTTTTGATGGGCCAGACAACGCATGCAGTTATGTGGAACATCGTGGTACAAAAACGTCTGAACCTAAACGTGTGAAGCGTCAAATGGGAGGTGGAGGTGTGATGGTATTGGGGGCAGTCTGCAGCACTGGAGAGCTAAAGATCCAGATGGTTGAAGGCACTTACACTGCTGCCAAGTACTTGCAAGATCTTCAGGATGTATTTATACCATGGTGCAAGCAAAAATTTCGTAGAAAGCCCTGGATATGGCAACAGAACAACGCCTCTATCCATAAAGCACGCATCATTTCCAAGTTTTTCAGGAAAACAACATCACTACTCTTGACTGGCCGGCTCGGAGTCCAGACTTGAACATAATTGAAAACATTTGGCACCTCATGAGCAAGGAGATTTACGCTGAACAGCAGCATTATTGTCGGGATGCTTTGATCAAAGCTATCCAGAATGCAGCGAAGAAAATTAATGCAAATGTAATCCTTAGTTTATTTAAATCATTTTTTGGTCGGTTGTTAGACGTAGTTAAGTCAAATGGAACACAGATTGTTAATTCACTATTTATTTTCTAGTTTTGCTTTATTTTGTGATGATACCCCAAACTTTTGACCAGGGTAATGCATGTAATATACTTGTAGTTATAAGCAAATATACTTTTCTTTATTTTGTCACTTGCATGTTATTGTTTATTATTACATATAAACTCATATAAAAAATTAAGTTTCTATTGTTGAAATTTCATGGAAAACAACGACTTCCCAAACTTTTGTCCACCAGTGTATTAAACATATTTAATTAAAAAAAATAAGAAGAAAGGGAATGATCAGTGCTTAAGTCGCCGCCAGACACCTTAGGAGTTGATCTACTTGCCGCAGTCACGTGATCCTTCACGCTATGTATTACTCCGCCTTCATTTGAAAACAAAGCGTGACATCACATCTGAAAAACCAGCCCGACCAATCACGGCTATTGTAGAGCAAACTACTTTTTATTAACTGCCCAAGCGCAGAGTGTATTGGTACCTTCCGGAACTGAGTAATTGGACTGTAAAGAATTCCTAAGATATCTTGTTTACGACCTATACTGATGTGAATTTACAGACACTCTTGTTACAAGATATGTTTTTGAGAAGTGCCGTGGACGCGGGCCTTACAATTAGACAGAGATCTATCAGTATTAAATGTAAGACTAAATATTGGTGGAACCCAACAACCCTTGCTTATTGGAAACGCAAAAGGTATAAATATCGGGCATACCAAGAGGATATGAGCGATTTGAACTTATTGGAATATAAAAAAACAGTTAAGGCCTATAAAAGAGTTATTGGCCAGGCTAAGCGATTGTTTATTAAAGAAAATGCTAAATCGCCCCGTCTGTGGCGACTAATTCGACATGTATCGCCGAAGGCAAATAACAAACTCCCAAATGACAAGTGTGCGCTTCATCTAGATTGGATTAACGACCCAACGGGAATCCCTATCCCCAGCTCTACAGGGTGACCTAAACTTATCCAGCATAATTGTTTAGGAACATCGTATGGTTCGAATGGAACAAAAAATGTCCTATAAACATCCCATCTAGTTTCGATCATGTGTGAGATATCGACGTGTGTCTATTTTCTTGTAGAGTTGTTAAAGCAAATAAATAAAACACTTGAGAGTGCAGGATGGCGCTATGAGGAAATGCATCCGCGTACAACCTGCTGGCTTCTGCAGCGTTACCAGCAGCAAGCCCATAGTAAAAATGATTGTCGGCATATTCTTCATTTGTGAAAACAAACGGCATAATGAACTTCGACGTTGTGTTGCACAATATGAGCAACTGCTAAAATCAACCGCCAAGTAAATAAAATACCTTTCTCACATGTCAAAAGTACGACGATTCCTCTTCCTGTTTGGCATATGCAAAATAGGAAGAATACATTTAAGAATAAATAGGTAAACCTGTGTGTTTTCTAGGAAAAGACTCTAAATAAAAGAAAATAGACAAACGTCGATATCTCTTACACGATCGAAACTAGATGTAATGCTTATAGGACATTTTTTGTTCCATTTGAACCATACAATGTTCTTAAACAATTATGCTGGATAAGTTTGTTACCCTGTATAATCATGGATCCAATAATAACTGATGAACTGTCCCCGTGGCCCAGTATACAGGAGGGATATCAGCTTAAATTAATTATCAACAATTTAAAACTCAAGGATGTTAAAGGGGATGGGTGTATCCCGTCGTGTTGTCTCAAACAGTTAGACATGTATGGGGTTAATAAAATTACGCAGTTATGTTTGAACATTATTGCTCGGCGAAAGTTCTCCTTGAAATTAAAGGAATCGCGTATAATACCAGTTTAAGTCCGGCTGCCAAGATCAAGTTGAAATATTGTTGAATAATTGATATTTTCTGACCCAGTAAGGTACTTGTGGCCAAAAATTCCAGCTCAACAGTCAGCCGGTCCGGCCGGAATGTTTTATGGATCCTATTAAACTGAACGACCAATTTATTAAAGACACCTCTTACGGAAAATAGATCGGCCTCCCACTGACACACAAACAATGGAATAGGCCGAAGCGGTGTATAAAAGAGGACGTCTGCATTGGATCACAAGTTGCAGCATTGGATCACAGGTTGCAGTCAGCACAGAAGTGGACTGAATATGGGTAATTCCAAGGATTTGACCGACTTTGAACGAGACATGATCGTTGGAGCTCGACGGGCGCAGTTGAGCATTTCGCAAACCGCGAACCTCCTCGGGTTTTCCTGTGCAATAGTGTCAAGGGTATTCCGTGAATGGCAATTAGGCCAAAAAACAACCTCCAACAAACACAACTCCGGACGAAGCAGGGCCACGGATAAACGAGGCCAACGGCGACTGGCACGAATCATCCACAGCAACAGGACGGGAATAGCCCAACAAATTGTAGCGCAGTTCAATGAGGGAGCATCCTACCCATTTCGGAGCACACGGTGCGGCGCATCTTGCACCGAGCCGGGTTTAATAACAGGCGGCCAGTACGGGTACCGTCGCCGTCACCGCAAAATAACAGGCATCGCCACTGGACACTGGATAAGTTGAAGAAAAAAAATTTTTCAAAAATCCAAAGGGTCCTACTTCATCATGCGGACGGCAGACTGTGCATCTGGCGCAGACAGCATGAGGCCATGGACCCATCCTGTCAGCAGACAACCGTACAGGCGGGTGGAGGAAGAGTGCGGGTCTGGGATGTCTTCTCTTGGGACACACTGGGTCCTCTGATATCCGTAGACACATCCCTGAATGCGACACATTACCTGAACATTGTTGCCGATCAGCTGCACCCGTTCATGATGACTGTTTTCCCTGGTGGTGATGGACAGTTTCAGCAGGACAATGTTCCCTGTCACCGTGCTCGAATGGCCTTGGATTGGTTCGAGGAACATGACGCGAACTTCCACCTGCTTCAGTGACCAGCTCGGTCGCCCGATCTCAACCCGATCGAGTATTTATGGGATGAAGTGAAGAGAACCATCTGACGCCTTCCCACTCTACCGTCCAACCTGCACCAATTACGGGACACTGTGATGTCAGCCTTGGCTGCTATTCCTCCGCAACGGTTTCAATACCTTGTTGAATCCATGCCAGCTTGTATTCAGGTAGTCCTCGCCGCGAAAGGCGGCGCAACACGCTATTAGCGGGATGTCTCTAATAAATTGGTCGTTCAGTGTATATACCCAGCCTGTTGAATCACTGGATAAAGGACTGAAATTTATAATTGCCCAGACTGGCATTTCAAAGACGTTTGACACCATCTCCAGGGACCAATTACAACAGGACCTGCACGCCTTTGGTGTCATCGAACCTTATAATGCACTGATCAAGGATTATTTCATGGATCGTACAAATCAAATACAGCAGCAGCTACTCATTACAAAACCGTCCAACAGGGGTATTATACAAGGTGTTTAACTTTTGTATCCTTAGCTACGTCGATGATAATTTTCTGTATACGACTTTTCACCCGCAGGATCTAACAAAAACTTTGTCTAATTTGGATGAGGATATAAGGCACTTGCATCTTTGGTATACAAAGCGTGGTTGTTTCTTAATAAGGACAAAAGCGTGTGTCTTCATAGCCCCTAAGGATGTTCTGAGTGGTAATACCATCAAAATCTTAGGGATCTCTTTCGATGCTAAATTGCAATTTAATGTATTAACGATCGAATTGTCATTAATTTCCACCGAAAATTATATTTGATAAAGTGTATACGACCATATCTATCACATAAACACATGGCAAGGTATATTTTAACAGTAATACGTCCAATGTTGGATTACAGTGTGATATTCTGGGGAAGTGCGAAAAAGTGCCAATTACAGCGCATTACTGTAACCTACAATAACGTTATTCGAATGGCCTTTAATCTTTCCAAGTATCAAGCCATAAGCTCTGTTTGTCTACATTGTAAGTTGCCTACGCTTGAGGCTATAAGGAAAATAGGATTGTTGTCTGAACTGTCTAATGCGGTTCGACGCGATGATCACCCGATAGCATTTCTACGCCATTGGTTAGGTGCAGAAGTTGGGCTCCGTTTCAACTAGATATGGGAAGTTCCAAATACCTTTTTTAATAACAATTTATCGAGATCGGCATTTCCCTTACGACTTTGGAACGATCTACCGCTAGAAATAAGGCGTCTGCCGCTAGAGTGCACAGCTCAAGTTTGCCTTTAATCGTGTCGTCGTTGTAAAACTCAACTAAATAGTTATTTTATTGACAAGGGTACTTAGCCTTCATGATGTTGACTGTTATCCTTAGTAATTTACGCCTTACGGTGTGCTTAATTTAAATAATAATAATAAATAATAATTAGTTGCCATCGATTTTGCATGTATAATCGATGTGTGAGGTAATGGATTCTTATGGAGACGAAAGTCAACGTGTTAAATATTGCTGAACGGAATCTAAAACAAAGATGAAGTCTTACTGTAAATATTCCTCCATCACAATGTGATAAAAAAGTGAATCTCGATAATAAAAACAGAAACCTTAAAAGTAACTAAACATGAATATAGAAATGGAAGAGCAACGATAGAAGACACCTTTGATTTGTGAGTCTTGTTCAAGGAAGGACATAAATTGCTTATTGATAACATTCTGATAACAGCGAGATATCGTTTAATTAAGGCGTCTGTTAAATTCTTCGTTCAAAGTGAGTGGGGAGTGAAAGTAAGTGGGTTTTTAAATCTTTGGTGCATGAAAACCGTCTGCTGTCGTAGGTAACTTCATAATTTGTGCATGTAGTTTTGTGTGTGTGACAAGTGAAGTTCAGCATATCTCTCCATTTTACATCGGTGAGTAAGCGAGGTGCTGAAGCTCATAGTGTATTGTTAATACTGATTGTAACTGAGCCTTTTATAGTGAAATTCGCCATTGCAAAGTGAAGATGTTTTAACACGTTGTTATTAAGCACCTGGTACTATCACAATATAGTGTGCGTAAGTTAATGGTGTGCGAATGTTAATATAATCAGACTAATTCTGATTATCATCTACAATTCAAAGGGGATAATACAGTTAAACTAAGAATAATAGTTAAGTATCGGTTTTACATTAGTAAAACTGACTCCTTATGTAATTAATGTAGATGACCATTCGAGGTCGTTACTAAAATCTAAGTTTGTATTAGCATAATCGTGATAATACTGTGGATTTATATCTTGTGTGCTCCAGAACGTTGATGTGTAAAACTGGCGTGTCCAGTAATCTGTGTCTATAAAAGAACTAAAACTGGTGAGTAAAAGAAAGCTAATGGGTTCTGAACACTGGCGTAAACCAGTAGGGAATAATTTTGAACACTGGTGTGTTCCAGCAAATTAAATGTGTATAATCTTAATATGTCAAAAAAAATATTGTGTGGCAGAGAGAAAATGAAATTTTAAATCCGGTGTTCCAGTAGATAATAAGTGTAAATGCTGGTCTTCCTTTGGGTAATAAGTTCGAATGATGGTGCAATAGGGAAAGATAGACTAAAAAAAATGGGGTATTTATCTACCTTTTTATCCTCCTTATCAATTTTATACCCCTTTAATCCCACTTTTGAAATCCCATTTGTAATCAAAAAGTTGATTTTCTCGAATGCAATATTTAGAAAAAGGAACGAGAGCTCGCTCTACTCTCACGATATTTAGAAAAGTTTATTTCCGGTTTCTCATTATATCCGATCGAATGAATTATAAACACGCATGCTATATGTTGCCATTTAAAAACCTTAACAGTTCCAAACACCATGTGACTGCTACGCCGAAAAATCCGACAGTATTATCTAAACTTCGTAACAAGAAATTAATCCCCCCGAGGAGGTTATCGGAAAGTAGCGGAAGCCTGATTTCATTTATTTTTTACCCCTTTATCGGCACTTTTTCGCCCGGCCCCCCCCCGCCCAATTTTTTGATGGAAAAAAACTGATTTTCTCAGGTTGTTGCAAAAGTTTTTTCCGGATTTTTATTCCAACACAAAAACGACTGAACTTGAATGACAGATTCAGTTCATGCAGATGCCGGGCAATGGTTGAAAAGTGAAACTTGAACTGTTCTGTGAGTTCCCTCGTTGTTACATTGTGTGATCTTCATCAATTGCTTGGCGTAGATCACCATCTGAAATCATGATTGGCCGACCAGAGAGGTGCATCTTGAAGAGTGCTATCTCCGCGGCTGAACCGGCGATACCATTCTTCTATTGTACGTAACCTAACAGTGCCATCACCTAAACGTTGAGCAAATGTTTCGGTGACATTGCGCAGCACTGATCTTTCCAGAATACTCGTAGAAGATTATTGCTCGAATATGCTCGCGTGAAAGGTCCATTTCAGACTGTTGATGGCACTCACAGATGTATAGTCAGAAAGTTGATTCTTGGATGCAATATAGCAAAGATATTCAGGAATCGAATGCAATAATTTATTTGAAAAAATATGAACACCCCCTTCGGAAAATGAGTCCTTCTTGGGCACGGGTTCTAGAACCGGAAGAAACTTTTGCAACAACCTGATATTTAGAAAATAAAAAAAGAGCTCTATCTTCTTTAGTTTCTCATCATTTCCGATCGATATATCACATGCAATATGTTCTAAAGACCAAGTGACTGCCACGCAATCCCCACAACTCCAACCCCACTGAAACAATTTGGCCCAAACTTCAGTCTTTCAAAAATGCTGTCATAACTTATCTCTTTCGACTTTTCTTGGCGTAAGCTGTGGTTGAATAAATAAATAAATAATTTTATATATTTTATTTGGAATGAATTTCGTAATTTTAGAGGCAAAAATATACATTATTTGGGATTTGAGAGAAACACCATTATACAGGGTGAGTCAAAAGTCGTTGGACACCTTCTTATCTTGCATTACCAATGTAGTTACGCAAATTCCAATACAGGGAATAAATAGGAACTTGAGGGTGCTCTATTTGATGGAGCACCTTTTATCATCTCAAAAATGCAAATTAGGACACATCCAAATTCTATCTCAAAAACCGTAAAAGATGCACAAAAAATTCTAATTGCACATTAGTTCAACAGCAAATTCCAAACAACAAAAAAAGTTCACCAAAATCCGATGAGCGGATCACCCACAATCCTCATTGCAAGCTCTGCAACATTAAAACCTTGATTCCTGTCAAGATTGAGGCAAGGGATGAGTGGCGATAGGAGGAAGCAAGACCAACAGAGTCCAGAGATTCTGGGTTCAAGTCTCGGAAGTCACTATCGAGTGTTTTTTTTCTTCTGAATACCATTTGCCAAGCATGCAAATTATTTCTTGCACCATCCTCATCTTGTTCTGGAAAGTTCTACAATTTACCATAAAGTCACCAGTTTCCTGTGCAATTGGTATAAAAAAGCATGATGAAGCTGAGAAAAAATCAGACCAAAGCAAGATGGCACAGTACACTAACCAAGAAATGGTCAACATGGTCCTCTGCTTTGGTGAAGCGAGGCAAAATTATCATGCAATAACCAAGCATCGTTGAAATCGTGCGGAATTATTGCTATGGTGCAAGTGGACATCACATTGAACACTATCTGGATTGATCGAAAGACTTACTTTATATCAGATGACTGTTTGTAAGTAACAAATAGTAGAAGAGCCAATTATCCTGTTGCAGAGCTTGCGGGTGATTCGCTCATCGGATTTTGGTGAACTCTTTTGTTTTGTTTTGTTTATAATTTGCTATTGAACAAATGTGCAATTGGAATTTTTTGTGTATCTCTAATGATTTTCGAGATAGAATTTGGATGTCCTAATTTGCATATTTGAGATGGTGCAAATAGAGCACCCTCAAGTTCCTATTCATTCCCTGTATTGGAATTTGCGTCACTAAATTGGTATCCAAGATAGGAAGGGGGTAACAGACTTTTGACTCACCCTGTATATTAAATAGTTGGATTTACATAGAAATAGCTTTCAAAGGGTCGGAACCAACGGAAAAAATATTTATAAAGCGGGATTATATATTAAGCGGGTAAGGAGGTTCGGCTATATGTTTTACAGCAGAAATCGCATTCGCAACAATTAACAATACAACTTTATCATGATCATAAACCGTGTAATTTAAGATTTCAATAAGTAATAATAATAATAAGTAATAATTAAAAAAAAACTAGAGTTAATGCTCCAACATAAGATTTAAGTTAATGCTTATTCAATTTCAAATTACATTTTTATTACATAACTTACAAAATTAGAAATTACACTGAATTCAATGTATCTAATTACATTTCTACATAATTTTCTGTTTGCTTTATCCAAGGATATGATAATCCTGTATATGCCATCAGAAATGGCACCAGATGCAGCGCATATCATGGATACATACAACCTGCTCGCAGACGGACCAATTTGCACATTGTAACAAATGCATTAGTAACAAAGGTGAGAATGGTTCATTTCGTTTTAGTCTGTCTACAAACGGCAAATTAAGATTTCAGGAACGCCATCCAGTGAATGCAAAAATTTATGAGTGATTTATGGAAGATTTTTGGTTACTTTTTACAAATGATACTGAGGAAGTTTATTAAAAAGAGTTGGCACTGTTGCTAAAAATATTACACAATAAACTATGAACCTGCACTTTATTTAATTAGTTGTAAATTTCAATGTCTCCTATTAAGAAATATCCGAATTACTAAATATCCGACTCTGATATTTTCTATCTTTAATACATATTTTTCTAAATATAATGAACTTTCTTTTCAGAAATTAAATGTACATGGTAAATCTGGAAATCGATTACAATATTAATCATCTAAGTTAAGAATCTAATTTTACTTTTCATGTTTTATAAATATATTTCAGTTGATCTTTGATAAAAATCTTCGAGCTACAGGTGTTGTATTTGATAAAGATGACAAACAATGGACAGCCAAATGCAAAAAGGAAGTCATTCTGTCAGGTGGTGCTATTAACAGTCCTCATCTACTTTTACTCTCAGGCATTGGTCCACAGGAGACGCTCAAAAAATTCAATGTAAGTTGATTTAATAATAATAATAATAATAATAATAATAATAATCAATAATAATAATAATAATAATAATAATAATAATAATAATAGAATGATTTTATAAAAGTGCCCATTCATACAGAGTTGGGATTCAAAGTTATTCGCAACTGGTCCGTGTATTCAGAAACAAAAAGAATCAAGAAATTAGGAATTCTTTATTTTGTAGAATCTGCAGGGTACGAATTATTGTAGATTCACTGAACGCAAAAAACTTCAGGAAACGGTTCGATAATACCGTCTGAATCCCAACATTGCTTGCATAGAATACGCATGTAACGAGGGAGAGAAATATTTAGGAAGGTTTTGAGACCATCAATGGATACATACAACCAGATAAAGTATAAAGTTTAAATTACTACTCTCTGGACAACAGATTCTTTACATTTCATATGACTTTCGAGCTTTTTAGCGTGTACATGACAATAAACCGCAATATGGGCTTAAGTTTCTCAGAAATCTGCAATGTCTTATCATACACGCTTGTGATCTTATCGAACATTTTATTAATACAAGGTGCGTTCGAAAAGTTCGGTGAATGGTCCCATAGTTGAACAACCGCGCTGGTTAGGATATTGCGCTCACACAGACGCAGATAGAGACTTGACAACTACTACCTCCTAGCGTCCAAATCACGACAGTTAAGCGGAAATGCGCGCTACGGTCAATTTAAACCAATCAGTATGAGAACGTGTGTCATTGTGAAATGGAGCAACGCGTCAACATCAAGTTTTGCTTCAAATTAGGCAAAATGGCGACGAGGACGCATGAAATGTTAGTGAAAGTATACGGTGTGGAAGCAGTGAGTAAAAAGTGTGTTTTTGAGTGGTTTAAACGCTTTAGAGACGGAAAGGAAGGTGTCGAAAATGCGCCGCGTTCGGGTCGACTATCAACAAGCAGAACCCCAGACAACATCCAACTAGTGCGACGGATGCTTGCGGATGATCGGCGGCTGTCGTTGAGAACGATAGCAGAAAAATTGAAGATAAGCCTGGACAGTGTAAGATTGTACCATTTTTTACGAACATTTAAAAAAGCGTAAGATTTGTACCCGGTTTGTACCGCACAAGCTATCAGACGAGCAAAAGCACCACCGCGTGTGATCGGAATCCGCAGTTCTTGGAAACAATCATTACAGGGGATGAGTCTTGGTGCTACCAGTACGATCCGGAGACCAAGCGACAGTCTATGGAATGGTGTTCATCGTCGTCCCACCCTCCCAAAAATGTCGGCTGACCAATCCAGGATTAAGACGCTGTTGATCGCCTTTTTCGACAGCAAGGGCTTGATCCCCATCATGAATTTGTACCCGCGGGTACAACCATCAACGCGTAATCAACGCTGCAACGCATCCGGCGGGTTCGGTCACAGTTGTACCAGAGTGGATAGTGGAATCTGCTCCACGACAACGCCCGTCCGCATACTGCGATCCGCGTGAGGCACTTCCTCGCTACACGCAAGATGACAATTCTTGAACATCCTCCATATTCTCCGGACTGGCATCTGCAGACTAATTGTTTCCCCGCCTCAAAGGAGTACTGAAATTGAAAGGAGTAATTGTTTCTACGCTTTGCCGACATTGCGGAGATTCAACAACGTGTGACAACGGTGCTTCGAGCGATACCGAAAGACGCGTTTGCTGACAGTTTCCAGCAGCTGTACAACCGATGTCAAAAGTGTGTTGTAGCTAATAGCGATTATTTTGAATGCCAGTAAAGGTATTTTGTTTGTATCTTTTGTTTCCTTTATTTTATGAGCCCATTCACCGAACTTTTCGAACGCACCTTGTAGTTTATCGGACCTCCTTTGATCCGAATTACAGCATGTATGAGTCAAAATGTTGAAGTACTTGTAAATCAATAGAAGACCAGAAGTTCATCAGAACTTCCTCTTCCCTTAGTTCTTGCAAATTCGTTGGAAGAGGAAGTTGTTATAGGATATATCGTCCAACATGTTCCAAGCATTCTCCAGACAGAATTCATTTTAGTGCTCGCTAAACCGCTGCTGAACCAACCGTGCACGATGAATAGTAGCATTATCGTCATGAAAAAGCCGTCATATGTAGGATAAAAATGCAACATTGGAATGGTCTTGATCTGGAACAATGTTCAGGTAGTCCGTAAAATGCATCCTACTTTTATGAATATCAAGGGACTAGTTCCAAAAAAGCGTATTTTCACCATAGCCACCATATAAAAAGGCAAATATTCAAAGCGACCAGGAATTCTTATAGATACTTACCACGGTGGTGGTGTCAAAAGAGCAATACCTCGAGTACTTAACCTGGGAAGTATATATTGGCTCTCCACCTATCCTGATGTCTCCGATTGTGGACCCCGTCAGAGAACCCCCTCCCCTCCCCCCTGGTGGTTCAGTGAATACTTTGGTTACATCCGGACCCTCGTGCGCTGAGTGCAACGGTGAAGAAAATTGCAATAGCTCTGAGCAGCTACTTGTTCCTAATATATTGCCTGTTTCTTAAACAGTAAGCCGCACACCGGAAATACAAGAAAGCTTAACCGATTGTAATGTGTAATGGAAAAGCATAAGGAAGTGAAATTATTTTTTTCAAGGCTAGGGAATTGCGCCCCCCAGACTTCCCTCTTGCCAAGTGATGTAGTCCCCTCATATTGAGTTTGGTAAGTGTTTCTTAAATTCTCTTTCTCTGGCATTGCTTAATCACCAAACTTTGCTCTGTGATGTTGCGGAAACTCCTCAAGCTCTCCAATTTTTGTTTGTCTTTAGTGCCGAAAGTGATGCTACCAAGACCCCTCAATTCTACGACTAAATTCTCCTACCAGACATAGTTCAACTTAAAAGACCAAGGACTCCAAATAAAATTGCCTTCCCCCCCCCCGTAAAGAAAGCAGAATGCGCAGGTGCTACCAAAAAATTAACGATAACTGAAAGAAAAATACTAAGACTGACACTAGGAGTCCTTCCTACTTCTCCAATCTACACATATTCAGATATAGGTTTTCCACCCCCACATGTAAGATGGACGCAAAGAATTTGCCTCATCCACAACTAATTACGATAGATACTATGCAAAATAGATACTACATTTGTAACTGAAATTATTAATGAATCAATTAAATCCAACCTCATAAAAAATTGGCATTATCATGTCTTAATATCCCTCCATTAACAGATATAAACAAATAATTGATTATATATTTGAAAACATGTACTATTCTTGACGAATGAAACAATAGCAATTATATCAATACCCCCTTGGTCTAAAATAGGAAATAGTAATCTGCAGTTCTAATAAACGAAAAAAATATTCTCCAAATGCCTAGAATGTAAAACGATATAAACTGACGGATCATTTGACTTGAAAACGAATACAGGAGGAATGGGTGTCATGTGGATTCTGCAGAGTAAAAGACAAGAGGGTAGGAACGTATTAAAAAAAATAAATAAGCTTTATTGAGCAACAATGTTGGCAACTCAATATGCTGGCGTTGCCACAGCAAAAAAATTTAGATTACGGTGAAAAGTAAAATAAGCAGTGGAAGTTAGAAGAAAAATCAAATAAAGTCATAGTTTTTCTTGAATACCAAACTTTCAGTCCAATTCATGCACTGGATGAATCGCGGCCGGGTCCATGACAAAATTCGTGTAACTGAACAAAGTCTTGACAGAACGAATGTTGACCTCACCCGGAAACGATGCGGAGATTTCGGATCGTTTGAAGGGGTCCAAACGGTAGGTTGCGGAAATATAAGGACTTGAGGAGACAAAGCAGCTCGCCAATATACAAGCCAGTTAACTCTACAGGGTGAATGCAAAAGTCTGAACCCCCCTTTTATTTTTTGAACCGAAGCAGATATGTCAATTTTGATGAATCCAATGAATAGGAAGTTGTGGGTGGCCTGTCCCATGGTGCACTTTTCATCATCTCAAATATGCAAATTAGGACACATTCAAAATTTATCTCAAAAACCGTAAGGAATAGAGAAAAGAACCCAATTGCAAACTTGTTCAGCATAAAAAAACAAACAAAACAAAAAAAACATCCAAATCGTACCAACCAATCACCCACAATCACGTGGTGAACTGTTTGTAGCTTACAAACAGTCACACTGCACAAGGAAAACTGAATGTTGATATTTCCACCATGTAAAGCATGCAAATCAAAAAATTAGCATAAATTACCATACTTACATTCACTTTCATGCGGAAAAGCAAATAAAAGGCATGTTTCAGCACACAGAAGATAGAACAATTCCAGGATGGCAAGCTACACTGTTCCGGAAATGGTCAACATGATCTTCTGCTTCGGAGAGGCAAGGAGAAACCTACATGCTGCAGTTAGGTTGTATCGAGACAGATACCCTAACGAACGCCATCCATCTCGTCAAACAATGCGTCACATTATTCAAAGATTCGAGGCTACAGGGAATGTTAATGCAGAACGAGGACGACCAAGGGCACAAGGCGACGAGGATACAACAACACTAGTTCTGGCTGCAGTTGCTGCAAATCCCCACACAAGCAGCAGAGCAATTGCTGCAGATGTTGGGTGCCATCAGAGAACTGTTCTCAACATTCTACACGCACATCATTTTCACCCATACCATATTCATTGTCACCAAGAGTTACTGCCATTGGATTATGTTGCTAGGGCCGCCTTCTGCAACTGGTTACTTACCTGCCTGAATGGCAATCCAAACTTCATTCATGAGGTGTTGTGGACAGATGAAGCCCAGTTCACCAGGGATGGAGTTATCAACAGGTACAACCATCATCATTGGGCAGACGAAAACCCACGATGTCTGCGAGAAGCAACTCATCAAGTGAACTGGAGAATCAATGTGTGGTGTGGGTTGTACAATGACACTGTGGTTGGACCGTATTTTTATGATGGAACACTGACTGCAGAACGCTACCGGGCTGAAATTCTCAACGTGGTAGTCACAGACTTCATTGACAATTTGCCATTGGCCTCGTATCAGCGCACGTGGTTTCAGCATGATGGAGCTTCTCCACATTACGGGTTGGTCGTTCGCGAGCGTCTAAGTGAGATGTTTGGACAACAATGAATTGGCCGAGGAGGACCAGTTCGTTGGCCACCCCGCTCCCCTGATTTTACACCACTTGATTTTTTCTTGTGGGGATACCTGAAGGACAAGGTTTATGCTACGCAGCCCGCCTCACTGGAGGATCTGGTTCAACGAATCCAGGAAGCGTGCCGAGGAGTGACACCAGCCATGCTTGCCGATGTTTTGGCGTCAGTTAGGTTCCGTGTCCAATTGTATTATGGTGCCCACGGTCGTCACATCGAGCATTTTGTTGATTAACTTTTTTTTTAACTGTTTGAAGTAACTTGTTTGTGCAGTGTGACTGTTTGTAAGCTACAAACAGTTCACCACGTGATTGTGGGTGATTGGTTGGTCCGATTTGGATGATTTTTTTTGTTTTGTTTGTTTTTTTTATGCTGAACAAGTTTTCAATTGGTTTTTTTTCTCTATCTCTTACGGTTTTTGAGATAAATTTTGAATGTGTCCTAATTTGCATATTTGGGATGATGAAAAGTGCACCATGGGATATGCCACCCACAACTTCCTATTCATTGGATTCATCAAAATTGACATATCTGCTTCGGTTCAAAAAATAAAAGGGGGGTTCAGACTTTTGTATTCACCCTGTATATTCGGAGTCTGATGCAGTTAGCTATTGCAGTCAAAGATGAAGTCCTGAGATGTGGAGCGTTGTTGACAATCTCGATGAGCAGATCTAGGGGTAGGTGGTAATTCCCAGACGAATGACGAGGCTAGTTAACTCGCCGAGACGAATGGGGCACTATTGTAAAAAAGGAGTTACAACCAGAAGAGGATGCGAGGCGGAGCATGTAGCAAAGATAACACTGTTATGACGCTGCACTAGAAGAATTACTTGAAGCTCCAATATATCACCTAACGAGGAATTCACAACAAGGAATCAAGAATAGGCACTAATAACGATTATGACGTACAGAACCATTCACAGGGCAAAATAAACACTCATACAAAGCGAAGGGCTGTATGTTCGTGGCACCTGACGTAAATGCTTAATCACCAGATATCACCAACACACCTGCATTGCGAATATCTCGATCACACTACACAAATGACCAGTCACATGTAAAATCTTGCCACACTCGGAAGGGTCAAAACGATGATTTATCATATGCCTTTAAACTTAATAGGGCAATGGCGGAAAATTATATTAGACGTAGTAAAGTAACACACTAATCTAACTTTATACACATATGTAATATAAAAATATGTATATCAACTGTAGCACCACACCAATGGCGAAACACATACACTTGTAACGTCGGCAAATCTTAGTCTCCCGGTGACGAAACAAAACTGCGTCGCTCGCTGGGTTGCCGAAGTGGGAAACACATGGGAAGCTGCACAAGACACTCCCCGTTTCTCTTACGAGATCGGTTTGAATTGGCGTATCAGCACTCTCTATCATTCACACCACTTAGCCGAAGTTGTGACTAGCTCTTGGTTTGCCGTAGCTGCAACCCAAAAGAAGAAAATGTAATAGACGAATTAACTGGCTATTGGCTTGTAAAAGGAAATACATACACTGAATAATGTATTCGATCAAGCACCTTCTGCCTTAGCAAGCAATTCGTTGAGAAGGGACGGTCTTAATACGTAATGCACAGTCTATCACAAACTCCGTTTCCAGGATGAATTAAATAAGTTCATTCAGAAAGTAAGAACCAGCTATCTGATACCGCAGGATAAATCCCCCAGCTCCTCTCAGGAAGTAAGCACCGAGAGAAAAGGGATAGATCCCGAGTATAGAATCACTGATATTTAGTCCAACTGCGTCATAAGCAAATGTCGCTTGGAAAAGTTCGAAATGCGACGTTCGAATCTCCGTAGCTAACACTGTGATATTTAGCACGGCACGTTCAGAGGATAAATCACTTAGTTCGCAAATATTAAGAGTTCTTTCATACCTGTTGAACAACAGCCGAAGAACGCTCGCTTCTCTTTCTCCCGTCGGGAACGGCCCATTTGCCAACGACGATGCGCCCGAGGTTGAAGGAGGTCTCTCGCTCTTTTCTCGGCCGTCCTCTGTAATCGTCTCGCTGTCCCAGTCAACAAGAATACGCTCGACAGCCTTTACGAGGCGATTTTGCCATTCCTCGTCGTTCTGGCATTCGTAGAAGCCGGGTGGCCTTTTGCTACCTTCCTGGCGACGATAACTGCTCTCTCGCTCGCCGGCCGCTATCGCAGGCTCCCTGTCGACTCGTCCGTCGTCAAAAGCCTCTTTCGCTGGCGGTTCTTTCATGAAGCAGGATTGGCTCCCTTTCTCACGCCGTTCGACATTCCTTTTTTGACGAGATATCGGTTCAAAATCCCGTACTATTCGGTGTCGACTACGTTCTTTCCACCGTCTCCCTTGCTGCCATGACACTTTCTGAACTCCTTTATCCTCCTCTTTTCGTGTTGCTCCTTTTCCGTGACGTCCTTTCGTCGCGTCATCAGTTCCTCTCGCTTTCGCTGATCGACGACTCTGCCAGAATTCACGTGACAATGGGCGTATTTATTCTCCCAGAAGAAGAGCTAGCTACTGGGATGCTACCCAAAATTCAGCTCACTAGCAGCAGAAATCGCAGCATTGCACTAGCACAAGGGGTAAAAATGTGGTCATTCAAATCAGGGCCATCACAATCTTCAACATTATATCCATAATGGACATTGTTGTCTTCTTCTTCTGGCTGGGCCCTCTTCATCTGCTGTCTTGGTGCTCTAATGTGGATAGAAGAACAAAATCATAAAAATGGATAATACTACCAGATTCCAAAAGCACCCTAACTGCACTAAAAGCAGCAATGAAAATCCATAAATGGCATCGTAAAACAAATTTAGGATATGTAATTGAAAAGATCCTAATTCTAATGGAAATAAAATATGAAATAAATATAATGTGGATTCTAGCACACAAGGAAATTTATGAAAAACGAGAAGGCTGACATACAAGCAAATGGTCAAGTCTAAAGCAATAGTGAATATATCGCTGACCACTATCAACAAAGTAATAAAATCAGCTGCACGTAATATGGAATAATGAATGGAAAAATAATCCAAATGGTGAACACTATAAAGATTTATTGCCCACGATACCCTACTAAAAAGATATTAAATACGAGGGTCATTTTTTAAAGTAAGAATCGTTTTGTAATAAAAACAAAACTACTCTGCAGGGTGTCCCGTAAATCGTGGTCGTAAATTTAATGGTATGCATATTCAATAGCAAGGAACAAAAAACCCCCCATGAACATAGGTCGAACAACGCACCGTTTCCGAGAAATGATGATGATGATGGTGATACGTAAAGAAACTAAACCTCTTCCCCTTGCCATGTAAATGGAATGCCCTGTTCATGTAACTGGAAGAAAGTAGACCTGGCTGATTCATTGCCTGGACTGTGTTTGAGTGAGACTACATGACTGCAGCAGGTTACACAATGCCGAGTTGGCGGATATGCATTTCATGTAAGGGGCGGATATGCAAATGGGAATACAGCAGACACGTACCCAAACCGACAGCACCCTGATCGTCGCATGTTCATCCGTCTTCACCAGTATTTATGTGACACTGGTACATTTAACATAACCCCCCGCGAAGGACGTCCGCGAACCGTTGGGGCTGCTGAACCCCTTTGAGAACATGCGAGAGAATGCTGGTCTTTGCGAACGTTAGCGTGTCTCTTTGAGCATGCTGCTGTGTTCATGGTGGACATTTGGAGCATTTGCTATAAGTTCAAGGTACACGAGACACTAACAAAGGAACACCTGTACGGGTTGTTGCTCCATTTGTCAAATAAAGTCATTCTTTCTAGGAAACGGTGTGTTGTTCATGTGCATTTCGCATGTGCAAGTGACGCCACCTGTCGACGCGTGAAAAGGCTAATTGTAGAACATAAATTTGATATATATTGTGAGAACACCGTTGTGGTTAAGTAAATGAGAAACTGAAACCTGTTTAGGAAGCTTTATAAAGATTCTCATATACCATTTTTGAATACGAAAAAGCCGGGTTAAGTTAAAATTGGAGGTCGATCCCCAGAATATAATTCCAAAGCAAAATGAGGAATGAATTAACGAAAAATAAGGAGAAGCAAAATCGCTGTGGGAAGAAAGAATAAACGAGAAATTATATCTAGTTTTTGGTTTAGAGTTTTGGAAAGTGCATTACCGTGGGCATCCCAAGACAGGTCCAGGGAAAGGTATAAACCCAGGTACCTAAAAGATAAAGAAGGTGAAAGTGGTTGAGCATTATAATTAATTAGGAGCTCAGTGGGAATTGGACGTTTATTTCGTTAATGGAAAATCATATATTTGGTTTTATTTAAAGGTAAACTCCACACTCAAAACAACTTTGTTTAAAATAAAAGATGAAGGTCTCAATAATAACGTAGCATGTATAAAAATTTTCAATTCGAGCTCAAAATTGATAAAATATATAAAAAAAATTTCCTCCCCCCCCCCCCCCGATCGACACTGACGCCACGTTTCGGGACCTGTGACGTCAGAAGTTGCCGAGAGGTGCGAAGAAGTTTCGAAATCGGACGTCATACATTGGACGCTATCGCAGGCGCCGCTATCAGTAAATTGTCAGGGCAGTGCAGGCACCTCTAGAGGAGAGAGGATCTTCGCAGTAATTGTGAACCCCTTCTGCGCATGCCTGACGGATTTTAAAACATCGCCTCATCATGTCAGGGACTCCTCGTCTCCTGCACAGAAGCGGCTAGCGACACGGTAGAACATGACGTCATGGCAAGTTCCTGTAACCGGCCGAGGGGAAACCAACTGCCCCCTGTAACCAAATAGGTTGGGGTATATATCAACTATTTATCCCCGGAGGGGGACGTCGTAGACAGAACGCCGAAGGCGTTCGAGTAACGGAAAACAGTGACCAATGAGCCTCATTGAATGAGGCCCGCAGGGCCGACGTGAGGCGCGAAGCGCCGAGAATGGTAAAAGTTTGTTAAATTTAAACACGGTTACAGGAACTTGCCATGACGTCATGTTCTACCGTGTCGCTAGCCGCTTCTGTGCAGGAGACGAGGAGTCCCTGACATGATGAGGCGATGTTTTAAAATCCGTCAGGCATGCGCAGAAGGGGTTCACAATTACTGCGAAGATCCTCTCGCCTCTAGAGAGCCTGTATAAGGAGAGAGTGACCATGGAGAGAAGTGCCGCCATTTTCTGGCAAACTTCTATTTTGAAAGCACTAAATCAGTAAAACTTTAGCCTTTTTTCACATGAAAAAAGAAAACGAAATAAACAGATTTAAGTATAGAAAATACTTTAAATCAAGTTGAAAATCAACGGGTTTAATTATTTAAGTAATAATTTTGAAATATTATCATTTTTCTAACTTTATAGCTATATCATAACAGGTTCAACTGGTGAGTGTCAAGAATGTCGTGGCTACAATAATAAGGAACAGATATATATGAGAGGAGGACGAGACACAAAAACAATAAATAATAGTTATTAATTAAAAATAAATAAATAATATTTATTAATTATTTTTTTAAAATATTATTTATTTATTTTTTATTTTTAATTATAACTATTATTTATTGTATATATATTTTCATTTATTTTCATTTTATATATTATTTATTAATTATTTTTAATTATTTTTTTAAATATTATTTTTTTTTAAATTTTTAATTAATAACTATTATCTACAATAATACGGAAAAACTTTAAGAAAAAAGTTTAAAATTTATTTAAAAATTTTGTGCAGTATTTAAAAATGGGTTTAATTTTTACTTTTTGCACATATTTCATACAATCATACAATATACCTGTATTTTTATTAATGAATGTACATAAAATAAACAATAAAAAATATTTTTCATCAAAAAACCTTTTTTAGCACTATCAGAACATCCTACAGCACCACACCTTGTCATTTTTCTACTGTTTATGCAACATATTTAAACAAAAATATGATTAAATGAAGCCTTGCCTATGCTTATGCTTGCTATAGTGCGTTTCAGAGCAACTTGACTGTGTTAGAACAGTTACGGGACCGAATAACATTCAGTTGATCCAATTCCAATGCGGCCTCTGAGGGTGGCTTCCTTGCAAAGATGTAACTCTCAATTTACGCCGCACTACTTTTCTATGCGGCGTCACATCAGGGCGTAAAAAGGTTGCGTAACTGTTCCAATCGAGGTTCCAATACAGTCAAGTTGCTCTGAAACGCACTATAGGGAGTGCAAGTGTGACGTCAGTCCTTGGAATTCTTCAGTCACGTGACTCGATTTGGTTCCAAACAAGTCTTCTCGCTTCGGGATTTAACATGGTTCCAACGTAGGGATGGAATAAAATCGCTTTGTATAAGCCCAGTGTTTATAACACATTTAAGATGTGAAATTGGTTAGTTCCTCACTGCTCAAGAAGTCGCCAAAACAGCTATTTAGACATCTATCGTTTTCCCAAAGAAAGAAAGATCCGCGAACGATGGCATTCTTTTGCTAAGTGATTAAAAGTGATTAAAAAGCGTTCTAATATTAATGTATAAATTATATAATGGGATTAAATGTCTTAATAATAGTATCAATTACACAAATTAACATAATAATTTAAGAGATGTCATTTTTACTGGCCGCCCGTTTCAACGTTACTAGTACGTATATTGCGTGGTTCCAATGTTTGGAACCAGCGATCCCATTTCCTAGGCTCTCGGCCCGTTCATCGCGCAAATGACGTCAGCTGTGACGTAATCACTTGCACTCCCTATAGATTCGAAGATTTTTGCCAGAACATGGCGGATTTGACCACGTGATCAGATAAACCAATCAGCTTGTGTCCCCTCCATGGCCACTCTCTCCTTATACGGGCTCTCTAGCATGGATGAAAGAAACAGGATATTCAACTCCCCGATTTTCCAACTGAGTTCTTTATTTGGGGCGCCATCTGGATATTTGCGTGCACATTAAGGCCTTTAGCAGACGATAAAATTATTTTTATTTTTTAATTTTTATCAATTAAAGGAATGTTAGAATACACAACGTTAGAACGTAAATTTATTTTTATCATCGTGTTTTTAATTGTATATTAAAAGCTTTTCTTAGTAATATACTGTACATAGTTACATTTAAAATAAATACACATACAGGTAAAAGCACGTAAGCATAACATGTTGTTAATATTATAATTACAAAAGTATTATAACTTTTTTAAACATGTTAATGTTAATTTTGGGGAATTAATAAGAGTTTATTTCAGGCAGGAATAAAATAATTCTATAGGTCATAAAGTTTTAAAAAGATTTTGTTAAAATTTATTAAAAAGAATTACTAAAAGTTTTGAAAATTTACAATTCAATTAATACCTGGTAATAATTAGTCAATTATTAATAAATTAGTGAATATTAATTTGCCTAGAATGTCCATTTTTAGTATGGTATTAGATGTATCTTGTATATGATGTACATGTATTATATATTTTTATATGATACACATTGGAGTAGGAACACGAACAAAAAATTTTATTATCCCAGCAACAAAGAATTTTGAAAAAGTTTACCTTAAAACATGAGAAATATTTTTTTTTCTATGTTAACCATGGATGATGCATGAAAGGTCAGCATGTTTGTTTTTTTTATTTATTTATTTCCTGGGATGTAAAAAAAATGCAAAATGTATAAAACACTGTTAAGTTTACTGATTATTTGAATTACCAAATCGCCTAATTTTCATCATAAACTTATATCAAGTCACTGTCATAATGTACAACAACAGGCGATGGTGATCTGACATTTGTATTCTTCTTTTGCAAAATCTAATATCGACATAGTGACTAGACTTTTATTTAGCGTTCAGGATCCTTCGGAAAACGAAAAAAGGATAGTTCTTTATTTTTTACTCTTGAATTATTGTAATTTAGCGCAGCGCACTTCTCCTCCTCCATTGTAAGCCGCCACGCCTGTCATCGTCTGCTTAGGTAGCGATGTGCACGCAAATATCCAGATGGCGCCACCGTAAAAAAACTCACGGGCGACACAATAGGAGTTGAGAATCCAGTTTCTTTCATCCATGCTCTCTAGGCACCGCTATCAGTTCCCCCCAACGATATGAAATGAGTAGATCGCTCATGAGCTGCTTTCAGTGCCACCAACGCGTCCCCATTTGAAAGCCTGTCGGCCATTGCTTTGGTTGGCAAAAAATGGCCTTCATCGTATGTTTACGTTTGAAGTTTGCGTAGACAAACACAGTAAAACTCAGCTTTCTTGTCCAGCTTTAAAGTGTAGTAATAGATATATTAAAGGTTCACCACTGACACCTTTCACAGGTGTGTTTTTATCTTTCTGCGTCTTAGAATGTTTTTCTCATGTAAAAATCCTGGTAGTCTTTTATATTGTGGTTGTTGATACATAAAAGATGTGGATATTCAACCATGTTACCGTCGTTTCAGTGATACCAGAATGATTGTTTAGAGATATTTATGAAATTATATAACGCATTTATTAAAAAGCATTTAAATTTGGGAGAGGTCGCTTAAGAAATTTCACGATGTTGGTGGGGGGGGGGGTGCTTTCTCAGCTGGCGACAAAGCAGATATGTAGTAATGGCGCTTTGGCTGGCGATGTTGTTCTGCCAACCACAGTACTGGCGCCTAGCGGCGCCTACATTAACAATAGAGATTAGCTCCACTTTTCGCCGCCTTCAAATTGCCTCAAATATGGCGGCCACATAAGCGATCTACTCATTTCATATCGTTGGTTCTCCGCTTCCCTGGACTACGAATATGAAAACAAGACCGACAGTGACAGCGATGTACAAGGGCTGTTAGCAGAAATAAATGCTACGGAAACTTCGGCGATATACAACCCTATGTATTAAACCGTGAAACGGGATCTTCTGCTTGCTGCGTCGTGTGTGCACATTACGGCGGCGTGCGCCCAACCCAGTAGATAGGCCTACTTCCTCATTCCTTCGGCGTTTAACGAGTGCTATTGCGGTCGTTGTTCTTGAAGAATGCCAGGCCCGTTTAGAGTTGGAAGAGCATCTAGTTCCACCTTATATGTGATCTAGTTTCAGCGAATTTCTTGTTTGAATTGATACTGAATTTACAACGGCGGATGCGTAGACAAAGCAAGACGCTTCGAGATGCTGCTTGGAGTTGGATACCAGTTTCCTCGCTGTCAAAAACTACTAATCCACTGTTTTTTAATCGATTCTGATTGCGGAAATCTATGAAAGTGGAATTTCTATACGGTTGTCTATTTACACATCCAAACAGAGAACAAATTGAAGGCATTCCGACATAGAACAGGTTAGCAAAATCTTAACGATATGTAGCATCGTTGAAAGCGACTAGAATCTCGGCGACGAAATTCCCCGAGGTTCTCGCGGCAGGATATGACGCTTTGTTCCGTCGTGCTCTCTGGAGAAGGGAATGGAAGATCCCACGCAAATTTTCAATTTTCCGAGGCATTTTTCTTTATTAAATATTAGGAAATATCGAAAAAATTTGAATGATATACACTCTATTAACCTGGATTAATGTTATGACAAAAAAAATAAAGTCGATTTTTTCCGTGGAGTTTACCTTTAAGTTAAGGGTTAAGTGGTTAATTGAATTCGAATGACTTAAAATAGAAAGACTTTGGTTAATTTCAGAATGTAAATTAGACATTGAAGGCTCACCAAAAGAAAGAGTAACGTCGTCTGCATAGAGAGTAATCGCATTTGAAGAGAGAGCTAAAGGTAAATCGTTAATAAAAAGATTAAAGTGTAAAGGGGAGGGAATTGAACCTTGAGGAACACCAATGTTTCTTATTAGAGTTTTAGGAGATACTTTAGAAATAGATAAGTAGTAGTATCTGTCTGATAAAGAACCAATCAACCAATTAGAAAGGGGACCATAAATATTGTAAACAGAGGAGATTTTAAAAACCAAGAGAGGAATACGAATGGAATCGAATGCTTTAGAATAATCAAGAAAGACAGATACGGCAATTTTATTGTTAGACATATTAGAAGTAAGGAATTCAATCAAATCAACCACGCAGTCTCAACATTTCGCTTAGGAGTAAAACCATGTTGAAAACGAGAAATAAAGGTATTGTAATTAATGTAATTAGAGACAAGAGAGAAACATAATTTTTCGAAAGTTTTCGAGAAAACCAGTAGGATAGAGATGGGACGATAATTATGATAATCACTTGGGTCACCAGTTTCATGTATTGGGACTATCCTAGATAGTCGCAGACACTTAGGGAAAGACCCAGTGACTAAAGAAGCATTGAACAAACAGGACAGGGGTTTACAGAGATAGCTGAGACAAATTAAAATATCAGGCCTTAAGCCCAAAGGGTCAGGTTGAGTAGAGGATTTTAATTGTCGAAAAACTATACCCAGGTCCTCCGAGGTAGTAGGATAGGCAAGAATTAGAGGGAAAAGAAAAAGGAAATACACTAGAACACGGAGAAGAATGAGGAAGGGAAGGAAGCAAGATCTCAATAAAATCCGTAAGGATGGTAGAATTCAAATTAGTGGTATCGGAAAAAGGGGTAGAAGCTGCTGAATTTCCATAGATTAAATTATTAATAACCGACCATTTAGATTTACTGTTAGAAATATTGTTGAAGACTTGAGCATAATATTTAGTTTTAATTGAATTAATAACTTTGTGGACATAATTAGAGAAATATTTTAAACTTAGACTTAGTAACTTGATTAGGATGACGAATTTACAAAAAAGAGAATTCTTATGAGAAACTAAACACAAAATACGGTGCACTTATCCCAGGTTTGTTGAAAGAAGTTCTTGAGTTTTTAACATAAGAAAACTTCATAGGAAAATAACGATTATACCCTAGGAAAACATGGGGAAGAAAATTTTCAAAGAGAGAATCAATAGCTGCGCTATCACCAAAAATCTCTAACCAGTTAGTAATTTCCAAAGAAGATTGGAAAACAACTAACCGGTTATGAGTAACGGTTATGAAATTATTTTCGAGCTGCAAATTTTTGGGCCAAGTTTGCTCCAAATTTTATTCATGAGACATCGCCCATGAAGTTTTTTTCTTATTTTGTTTAATAGAGCGCAGAAAGTTGTACAAGATGGCAAAGTTTTGTTTCTCTCAACAAAATATTGCCAGAGATGCTGTCTCATATTCGCCAAAATCTCGGAGTCATACTGTAGAAGGCTATTAGTCAAACAAATTACTTAATTCTCAGCAAGTATTGCATCAGTGAACGTAAGACTTTACCTATGTTCATTGGGGACTTGTGTGAATGTCCACACAAAATTTCATCGAAATCCGTGACGGTCGAGCAGGGCATTTCTCTGAAATCAGACCACTTGACATGAAATGACCCTTTACATACCTAGTACTAAGGTGACCAGATTTTTCAATTCGAAAATCGGGACGGAACACGGAGGGAGGTGGTTTTTAAAATAAATATACAAGATATTATAACTGGAGATAAGCCTACCACGCATCAAGTAATGATTTTTCTATCGAGAAATGGAAGGAAAATTCTGCGACCTGGGCTCTTCTCGATCTGTGAGTCAGGTGCCCACCTCCCATTGGGCTTTCAACCATGACAACTTGGTTGTCTTTAAGACACCTTGAGACAGTATAGCTGTCCGGGTGTCTGCGATAGCCCAACTGGTAGAGCCATGACAGCCGAGGTTCCTGGTTCGAACCCAGGTCGCAGAATTTTTCCTTCCATTTTTCGATAGAAAAATTTTTACCTGATGCTCGGTAGGCTTATCTCCAGTTATAATATCATTTATTATTTAATTTATTGTGAGTTCCATAAATATACAAGGTCTGGAAATTAAATACCTGGACAGAGGTTGTTGCGTAAAATGTAAACAAAAATTCAATATGTCAAGACATGGTTTGTATGAGTAGCGTAAAGGATTCGTATACAGATACGCATTATATCAACGCATGTGAACAAGTATCGTGGAGGAAAAATATGGAACAACGGGCTTGCATTAAATTATGCTTAAAGTTGGATACATCGGCTATGGAAACGCACAAGAGGTTGAAAACTGCTTAGGAAAGATGGTTTGAAACGAATACATTCAAGTGGTTTGGTAGCTTTCGTGAGGGCCGTGAAGACCTTTCAGAAGACCACTTTCTGTCCGAACATCAGAAACCACCGAGAAAGTCAGGAAACTCGTCGCTGCTGACCGAATCACAATTCGTAGGCTTGCGAATGAATTGGGCTGCAACAAGTTGGGTTCTTCTTCACGATAATCCCCGGCCGCATACCGACATAAGTGTGAAGCGATTTCTGGCCAAACACAGGATCACAGAGTTCAACTACTCGCCATATTTTCCGGATTTGGCCCCTCCGGGCTTTTTCCTGATCCCATAGACGAAAAATGCTATGAAGTGTACCCGATTTCAAGGCGTTTCCGACATTGAGAAAAACGTGACGTCGGAAATCAAGAGGATTCCGTCCGAGGACTTTAAAACCTGTTTTACAAACGCGTCCAAAAGTGTGTTGTGTCCGCTCGGAGATTACTTTGAATCTTATTAAACATTTTCATTTGGATTTCCTGTTTGTGGGTATTTGTATTAGTCCGGGTATGTTATTGCCACACCTTGTAATACACAATAAACATTTATTTTCAAAATAAAACTATTTAAAAAACTAAATAAATACTTTTAAAGTTTCCTTTACTTTCCATTTTATAGCAGTATTCTAATACATGCATAACTTATTCCAAGTCAGGGGCAAGCAGAGCGGCGGGGGGGGGGGGAGCAAGGAGGTGGCGGCCCTGGGCTTCACCAAACTTTAGCGAAGCCTCTACCGCCACTGCCGCAAGTCACCAGTGTCAATGAAAATAATCGCGAAATTTTAGCGAAAACATGCAGGTGTTTCTAAATGGAAGGACAATAAATACCTAGCGTGATCCTTTGCATGATGCTATTATGCAAAATGTTCAAAACTCAAATGTTAAGGGCCTAAACATCACGCGAAGTTTGATGAAACCTAGCGAAAACGTCATTTTATCTCAAGTGGCGCAGTTCATTATTTTGATAAGTGGAGTAGACTGAAATGCTCTTTGATTAGGATATTGTTTTAAAACATTATGTACACACGCTGTATCATTGTTTTGACTACACACGCTGTATCATTGTGACGTGGAACAGTACTACTTATTAACAAAGCAGTACATTGTTTTTTAAACTTCCTCGCCCCTTTGAATTTAATGAACTGCTGTGCGGAAAGTTCATAATGTGACTTTTAAATGTTGTTCCATGATGCTATGACAGTCGAGGTGTCTATTGACATGGCACTCGAACGCAGACTAGCGAGCCTGCTAACGAGACAGTGGGCTGATGCCGGGTTGTTTTCATAGTTAAATAAGGGTAAATGACGTAATGATGCTATTTTTTTACACCCCCAATTTTGGGTTTTCGACATCTTCGACAAGGAACTTTTTTCTTCGATTGATGCATGGAATCACGCTATGTACGTAGGGGTGTCTAAAAAATCCGACCGGTCGCCAACAGGTCATGTGGTACGATCGGCGATCGGTCGGCGGCCGTTTGCTTCTGTTTGTTTGTTCATGGACAGCGCGGTCGTGAGCATTCTGCTTCAAAATGGCCTCGCAACAAGTTTCCTCATCATTTAAGTTAGTACGATTTAAAATTGTGTGCATACATAAATTTTCTTCACCGGTCTTTTCTTTTTCGTATTCATTCCTTGTTTCTTGATGCTGCCCAATATGTATTTCGCTATCTCCTTTCTCCAAAATGTATTTATTACGTATTGGGCACTCGAACACTTGAATTTTCTACTTTCGTCCGCCATTTTGATTCTAATCGCTGAGGCAGCCGACCGGCGTTGGACTCCGGTCGCGTTATGAAAACGCTCATCGTGACCGGTCGTTACTTTATGGACAGGATGTTCGCGACGGGCTTCGAGCACCGCGGTCGCGACCGGTCGGACTTTTAGACACACCCTTATTGTCCTTCCGCTTAGAAACACCCTGTGTATCGGACGGACCACTTCGGATACATTCTTGTCCTTCCATTACTCACTGCTCTCTGAAGAGAGACGAGACATGCGGTCCAGTGAATGCTGGGAAAGGCTGAATAATTCTTAGAGGACACTCGGGAGAGAATAACCAAAATCAGAGCAAAGAAGGGTCCCGAGTTACCTTCCAAGAAAATAGGAACAAAGGGTGAACAATCGGGACGTCTGGTCACTTTACTAGTTCAAGGGAATGCTATGAGAAGTTTTCTACTGCAAAACATTCTTTGCATATTTTACAGTATATTGTGATAAAGTCATTCTTTAAAATAAACCCCTCGGGACACGTTTATTGTGACCTGGCATTTGGTAATCGTGGTGGCAAATAGATATCGAGAATGGGCTCATGGTGTTGAATTCAATGTATGAGTGATCCGCTCATCATATTGAAACTGAAGTTGGTTTATCTTTTATCATGCAGCAGAATATTTCTTAAAGATGAGGGCTTTTCCATTTTAAATGCTGCATTAGTTTGTAATGACATTATATTACTTTCTCTACATGTCTGTATTAAAAGAGGATCTCTTATTTTGATATAAATTTTATTATACTACATTTTGTCATACAGATACCTCAAATCGTTAATTTGCCTGGAGTAGGTCTAAATTTTGAAGATCATGTATCTGTGGCCGGCCTGAATTATCTGCTTCCACTAGGAGTTGGATTCAATAGAAAATTGGACGTCACCCCCGAAACAATGGAGTTATGGGAAACAAAACGTCAAGGTAATATGGTTTGCTTATCTCTTCAAAATCGATACCCTTTATAGCAATATAGCTATTTTATATGACTAGTGGTTTTAGATTTTATCACTGACCTTAATGGATGAAGTTTTCAACATCTAAAGACGCTCATTAGGATTTTATATGAAAACGTGGCCACTTTCAAATTTATTCTGAGCTGCAACAATAACAACAGGAAACCATCTGATCCACAAAAATTGTTTATTCGGACGTATGCGCATTTCGGCAGCCAGCTGCCTTCTTCAGCGTATACAGAGGAATTGATCAGAACTGGCTGAGTTGTTCAGATGAAGCAAAAGGACAATCGACAATCGAACAGTGAAGTGTACATTTGTTAGGATGGGACGAAAGCAGCTCTTTCACAAAGCTCATCTAACCAGAATAAACTCCAAATGAAATACACTGAGGTAGTCAAGAAGCCTAACCAACCCAAGCGGTCTTCCATAATCATTTTATGCATGCCAAGGGTTCTTTTATCCTGGTGTTAACTGACCTCCGCGATTGCCCTAATAAACTGCATCACATTTGCTGCATGGAAGTCTGTACACTCCCGATCTATCTGCTGGGCTAATTTTGTCTTTAGGATTACTCAACTTACTTCTTATCGTGTTAGAGCTTCTGTACGTGATCTGTAGACCAAATTCTCTAGCGATCTTTTCAAAGCCTCTATTTAATTGCCGGTTGAATAGTAGGGCTAGTCTGGGTTCCTATTTCTTTTCTTTTTGCAGTGTGGTGATTTCTTGTAGGGCTAACTTGCGTTTTACTCTCTTTGCAATGCTGTCTACGTTACTTTCTTAGAAACCGCTCTGTCTGGCGAACTCTTTTATGGTCTGGAGTTCGATCTTCCTGTTTTCTGTCTTGAGGGGAATTGCCAACGCTCTCTGTACCATGTGTCAGAACGCAGCCAGTTTGTGGTGGTGGCAATGGTCTACAATGGTTTATTCAATAAGAAACTCGAAGGGTTGACAAGTACAAGTATCTTGGCGTTATCATCGACTCAAGACTCTCCTGGAATCATCACGTACTTTTATTCTGAACAAAGCAAAGAGGGCTAAGTACAGTGTTATAGCTCTCCTGGATAGAAACAGCGCCCTCAACATTGAGAATAAATTACTACTGTACAAGACAGTGATTCAGACCATCCTCCTCTATGGTATGCCTGCGTGGGCGACTATATGTAGAAGCAGATGGAGTGAACTCCAGTCGTTCCAGAACGTTACCTTGAGGACCATGCGCAGCTTGGAAGAAGGACCGTAAAAAATCATTACATCCACTTGGATCTGAACATGACTCATATTGGAAAGTGTGTCCAAGATCTCCTGATGAACATGGTGCAGACGATGAAGAGCCATGACAATGATCTGGTGGCTGGAATACTAAACAACCCGATGGAAATGAAGTGGCATACAAAGTATAGAAAACCGAGACATATTCTTGATGTCAACTTCGAAACATTGGAACGTTTCCTTCCCGGATTATTGGAAGATGTAATACCACCCTCCCCCTCCCCTCTCCCACTCTTCTGACAATCGTCAATCTTATTTTTTGTTTTTTCATAATGTGGAAGACCTCTTTAGGTTAGTCAGGCTTCTTGCCTATTTCAGTGTATTTCATGTGGAATTTATACCGGAAGGGTAAGAATCGTGTAAGCACAACTTACGTCCCACCTGAACAAATGTACACTTCACTGTTCGATTGTCGATTGTCCTTTTGCCTCATCTGAACAGCTCAGCCAGTTCTGTATACGCTGAAGAAGGCAGCTGGCTGCCGAAATGCGCATACGTCCGAATAAACAATTTTTGTGGATCAGTGGTTTCCTGTCGTCTTTGTTGCATTTCATCGTCCACAACTTTTGGCTCCCATTACATCTTTATTCTGAGCTCAAAAATAAAATCAGTTTTGCTCTCTGATATGGCCACATAAAAAATTTTAAAATTGAAATTTTTGTTGGCTTTTAATTGAAGTTTTAAGCGCTTTCAGATCTTTGGGTTTGATTTCAGAATAGTCGTTTATGCTTTTTATTTCATGTGTTTTAAAATATGATGATTGGTCGTAAAGTAATGCCTCCATGGCTGTAACTTTTTTAATTTGTTAACCAATTTTCAAAATTCTTTTCTTATCTGATACTTACATTTGTCCTCTGTGTAATGCACTATTCACTTTTCGACATAGTCCTCATCCCTTTCCATGCATTGCACCAACGCGTGACTAGTCGTGCGAACCCGTCGGAGAGGAATTCCGGGGTTGTTGTGGACACGAGGATTGAATGGCACGTGTTCCTTAAGGTTCAAAACCATGGAGGCATTACTTTTCGACCAACCCTCGTATATCTAGTTGTTAAAATAAAATTCTGAATTATTGTGTAATGCTGATAATATCGTGTTAAATAGGTCCTTTAACGGTGCCATTTCGAAGCGAAGGTCTTGCTTTTCTCAACAGTCAGTACATGGACCCCAAAGATGATTTCCCAGATTTTGAATTAGAACTCGTTCAGCCACCAGGAATTCCGATCAACTTGGACGAAGAAGTGGGTTTAATTAACATTATCAATTATTATTAAACAAAAAAAAGCTTTTTCTTAAAGGAGATAGTCTGAAATTTTCTTATTAAATAGTCTGAAAAAATAAATAATAAAATGCAATTTTTAATACTTTTATTTAAGACGAGAAAATCAATTTTTCTGTCGGAAGAAGGAAGAGATGTTCTGTTTATTTTCCCTATATTGCTTCGACCTGAAAGCAAAGGCTATGTTACTCTCCGAAGTTCCAATCCACAAGACCACCCAGTGATCCAACCAATGTATCTAACAAAGGAAAAAGATTACAAGGTATTGTTGGAAGGTAAGTAATATAGAGTTATACAAAAGAATTTGGAATAAAACTCAAAAATATATTGTGAAGAATAATGGATATTTTTAGGAGTAAAAGCTGCCCACAAGCTAATGACAAGCAATGCGTTTAAGAAGATAGGCGTCCAGAGTTCCTCAAAACCAGTCCTGGGCTGTGAAAGCTATGAACAATTCAGTGAAAATTACTGGGAATGCTTGATACGAAACTACACTGTCGGCTACTTCCACGCATCAGGATCTTGCAAAATGGGACCCACTTCAGACCCTCTAGCCGTAGTCGACTCTCAATTAAGGTCAGAATAAATTCAGCGTGACCCCAAGAAAAACTTACTCACTTTGAGACCTGATAACGATTTTATTAATGAACAGATTGTAACGATATTTTAACATGTTCATATTGGCATAATGCGGAAATGTTTCCAATCCTAAAATATGCAAATTAGTTTAAATATTTTTGCCGCTAGAATGTGTAGCTAAGCACAGAAATTGTTGCAACTTTGACCCGTGCGCAATTTGGTAACTGCGTTCTACCAAAACCAGGGTCATGCTACAAAAGCCCATGAAATTAACACCTTCGTCGAGGTCCCTGTTTGGAATCTTCAGGTCAGAGTTTATATGAAAAATTTCGAAGAGACAGGAATTTCGCAAATCTTTGGACGAAAAACGAGCCTCCATTGAAACCGTCACAGAGATTAATCACACAATGGCCGAAGCTTTTGGAATGCAACTATACCTTACAGCGCTCGTGATGTTTCAAGACAGGTGGCGTTATCATGGACGACGGTGCACCGCTGCTTGCGAAAGGTTCTACAGTTGTAGCCCAAGGTAAATAAGTAAAGTATTTTCTACTTACCTTGGCTGTATCCGTAAAAAATTCGAATCTTACAGCAATTATTGTCCGCTGTTCATCCAAAACGACTCAAGTTTGCCGTGGAGTCTTGGCAAGGATGTCCGTCGATGAAAATTGGCTAGAAACACATTTTATGGACTGATGAAGTTCATTTTAGTCTCAACGGCGCAATCAACAGGTATAACTGTAGAATGCCTGCCATGAAGTTCCTCTACACTCGCTGAAGTTATAGCTCTTGTTTAGCTTCACTGCAAACTTCATCATCGAAAAACAGAGCGATGGTGTTTTGATAACAGGTACCCGCTATCTACGGATTTTACAGGATCGTGTTATTCCTTACATCAGGCAATGAGGCATATTGGGAAGCGTAACATTCCAATATGATGGCGCGCCGCCACATGTAATGATCCTTGTAAAATATTTCTTGCTTTCTGTTTTTACTGAAGACAGATTGATTGGACGAAATGTTCCAATAGCGTGGCCTCCTCGATCCCCAGACCTTAATCTCTCTAACTATTGGTTATAGGGATTTCTAAAAAGCAGCGTTTATCTTACCAGACCAACAACTCTGTGACCTGATAGACTCTATCAGAAGAGAGCTAGTTGAAATCTCACCACAGCCAATGTTGCAATCTGGCATTTTCAATATTGTTAACTAGCACAGGTACCCGGCGTTGCCCGGGATAATTAAACTTGTAGATGAACAGAACAATCTCAAAAAATTAAATTATAACTCCCAATTGGTTAAATAATATCTCAATCAATGCAACACAGAACAAAGGGATTATCATTTTCAGGCGACACGCGTGACTGTTCAATGCCTAATCAATAGACGTTGCCTTAGTAATGTTCTGTCACTGCAACTTCACTTTATGCTAATTATCAATAATTCTTGGAAACGAACGTTCAGTCATCGCATTATCAGCATCTCAGTTTCCAACATATACACATTCCCACAGAATACAGTCAAAATGTATTTTTATGAAATGTTTGGATCTGCTGTGCTACCAAATAAGCTAGGTGATAACCCTGGCGTGGCTCGGACTTTTTCTTTTTTGGATTAAATTTTAAAATATTTTAAAAATAAACACATGAAAACGCATAAATATAATACAGTGAAAATTCTTAATGAAAATTCGAAAAAATCTTTTTAAATGCTCACAATAGATGGATACCACTGCTAGTCTAAATAATTTCTTACTCACGCAATCTTACTTTAAAAGTACACTTGATGTTGTTGCAATTCCCTTTCTTCTCTTGATATCTTGAAGCAAAACTTGGCCATTCATCATTTTGGGTAGTCTAGCGGTCGCCGAATCTTATAATTACCATTTGCTCAATACAGCACGGAGCTAAAGGATTGCTTCCTCTGTCGTCTTTCCACTCTTTCTATTATTATACGAAAAACTAATAATTCTACGGGACTTTATCTAAACTCTTCTTGACTTGCCTCACCATTGCAGAGCATTAACAGATACTTTAGACTCAAGTTTTTCTTGCCCTTGACATAAAAGCTTTTATAACCTCTTGCTCTAATTTAAACTCCCGTTGTTCAAATGTTTCAAATGCCCGTATAGCTTTTGTGTTTTAGTTGCAGAGTTTCTCTGACCAATACGCGTTTTTTCTCTTTCCTTTCCAGAAACGTAAATTTTTGCCAGTCGTCTGGACGTTTGATAGGGAGCTCAAGGGAGATGCGTGACTCTTTGCCTCATCAATAGATGCTGTCTTATTAATGTTGTCACTGCATCATCATTTTATGCTCATTATTAATAACTAGCAGAGGACCCGGCGTTGCCGGGGATAATTACGCTTGTAGGTAAACAGAACAACCTCAAAAAGCTAAATTAAACCTCTAAATTGGTTAAATAATAACCCAATCACTACAATATAGAGCGAAGGGACTATCCATTCTAAGAAAAATCCGAAAAACAGCAATTTACCTCTTCACTGAAAAAATCCATTCCAGGTGATATACTGGGACTTGATTTCCGAAAAAAAAATTTTTAAAGGCTCAAAATGGATGGACCTCTCCAAGGATGCCTTCTAGTCTAAATAATTTTTTACTCACGTAATCTTACTTTAGATGTACACTTGATGTTGTTGTAATTTCCTTTCTTCTTTCGATGTCTTGAAGCAAAAATTGGCCATTCATCACTTTGTGTAGTCTAGCGGTCGCCGATTCTTCTATTGACTTGCTTACCATTTGCTCAATACAGCACGGAGCTAAAGGAGTGCTTCCTCTATCGTCTTTCACTCTTTCTCAATAGTCTGCTAACTCATTATCTGCAATTGCTGATCATTTTAAATATTTTCAAGAAATTATTAAGTACTAAGAATTCTCTTTTCTAAGATAAGCCTGAATGACAGGAATTCTATGCATTGAATTCTATATTGCACAAACTTTGCCTTGCCTTTTTTGGTCATGAGACATATTTTGTTGATCCTTGCATGGTGTTGGTGCATTGCGTGTTGACAACATTGTTGATACCTATTGTTGCACAAACTTTTATTTGCATTGTTGGTCATGAGATATATATTGTTGGTCCGTGCAGAGTGTTTGTGAATTGCATGTTGATACCATTGTTGATACCTATTGTTGCAAAAACTGTCTTGCATTGTCGGTCATTAGATATTTCTCAATAATATGCCCTGCCATAACCATGAATATCGATTTTTTATCGATAATTATTATTTTTCCGAAATCTGAGGTAGACAGTGACCTTTCTCATGCTTTGAAGATTATGTATGCAAAATTTCATCAAGATCGGAATAAAACTGTAGATTTGCATAAGAAACAAACAAACAAACATCCTTCTTTATATGTATAGAAAGATTGCTTAAATTTGGTGATAGAAGATAAAGGTACCCATATCAGTAGGTTATCCAATGAAAAAATGTAAACCTCTTATTTCCGCATTATTCCACTATGAACATGTTAAAATATTATAATCTGTTCGTTACTAAAAACGTTATTAGCTCTCAAAGTAAATATGTTTTTTGGGCTACTCTTGAAATAAATTATCCACATTTAAGTCATGTCATTTAATGCAGGGTAAGCGATTCATTTAAGCATTTCATTGTAGTCGATATTTAAAAAAAACATATGTGGATGTCGATCTTTATCGTCGTATACACATTGATCTGCGTTTTTGATAAATTTGCTCGAAGTTTGAAACCTGCGGTTTATTTTAAATGATTTTTATGCATATTTTGAAATATGACATTTACGCAGGGTGATTCAAATTAAAGTATCCCTATTCAGAGCCCTGTAGCAGGGTGACTTCATGGTTGTGACTTGTGGCCACGTTTGCCTAGCGACGTTTATTAGGTTGCTTCCTAGACTTTTACTTGGTGCAAGCATTGGTGTTCGGAAGACCAACTTAAAAGGCCACTTATTCGCGATCATCATTAGAAGTTCGCCTTCGCCCAAAGATTTTGAAATCGTGCCACCGGGTCTTTACAGTGGCACTGATGGTAGTGTACCGGTATTTGAAGACCATTCTCAAGATACGATTCTTTCTTGGGAATTGGCGCCTTTTTTTTTACCTAGAGAAAAGACACAGGCGTCCCTCCCTTCAACATCGCATTAGATCGTCAGTTCTTTCTTACTCCGTAAAAGTCTCAGGGGTTATTAGCCATTGGTATTGCTGAGCATTCTTATCTCAGCGTATTTGAAGAAGAAATAACGGTCTAAGATTAAAGTTCTTTAGGCTATTTGTTATAGAGAAGGTTGACTACGATCTATGGTAACGATTTGGAGGAGACAGTTTACCAAGAAAACTACTTTCTCCACCAACGATCGTGTTCTATTTGGTGAACGTGGTTGTAATCTATTGCCCTGTGCCGTATTTTCCACTGTAAAAGAGATGTCTGCAGAACGGCGAGGCTGATGTTGTTCCATTCCTGTTTGCAGGTTTTCCAGAGATCCTCAATGGTTGTTGAAAGGCTCGTTGCAATAATCCAAATCCACAGAAATCCATCGGGGATCATCTGGTGACTTGACTGGGATATCATGAAAGGATATAACGTGAATTCCAGTCTCATCTTCCAAATCCAGCATAAATTGAACGGTCGAGTTAGACTTATGGCTGGAGGCTTTGTCTTGGTGCAGCTAAATTTTCTTATTTTCCTGTCAAAGCATACATTGCGGGATTTTCTCATGGAAAGTTAGACTGAGAACATGCTGCTGATAGTAAACTTTAGCCTTCCTGTCCACTCTTCTGATTGTGAGCTTGCCGTTGTACGAGTATTTCACAATCGCCATAAATCCTTTTGAAAAACTTTCCTTACATTCCTTGGACCACTTTTGATATGACTTCTCTCCACGTGGACGGTAGAAATCGCGCGGGGGTTTTGCAATCGTTGAGATAGACGTAACCTTCATCCAAAGTGACAACGTACTTCCATCATTCTGCTGCGAGGTATCCCTCATAGAGCCTCTGACACTTGCTCTTCCTTTCTGCGACGTGTCGTGGCAGCAGCTTATGAACACGACTCTGGTAACGCTTTTCCAGTTGAAAGTCTTTGTTTATTATTTTATTTACGGCAGCCTATGAAGTACCCACAGTGTTTGCGATCCCTCTTTGGGTTGCTGATTTTCACACTGGATAAGCTGCTTGACCTTTCGAATGATTTGTGGTGTTTGGCTTGTGGGGGAATTGATGAATTTGTTGCTACTGGCCAGTTGGAATTAACCTTTCCCGGGATTATCCTTTTCCATTCAGTACTTCGAAATAGAAAATTTTCGGTTTTTACATACGCTAATTACACTACCCTATCAAAAGTCATGGGACAACCCTGATTTGAATGAAAATGAGACATTCCTTTGCAATTTCACTGTTGGCATTCTTCCCAGCACTACATAACAGAGAGTATGCTATTATGAGATGATACTTGCGTGAATGCTGTAAGAATGTCTCAAAGAAAAGAGCTTTCAGACTTCCAAAGAGGTACAATTGTTGGGTGGTATCTCGCAGGCAAAACTGTTAGAGAGACGTCAACCCTCCTAAACATCCCGAAATCGACCGTTCACAACGTCATCCGGGCATGCAAAGAGAAAGGCACCACAAGTATTCCGCCTAGGACTGGAAGACTCAAGATCATGTCGGCCAGATACCAAAGGGCTCTTCGTAAAGTCGTCACTGCAAACCATCACACATCGACAATATCGTTCACAGAGTCGACGGGAACAGCTGTGAGCACCCTGACTGTTCGCAGGGAACTGCATGCAATGGGTTTTTATGCCAGAGCGGCAGCCCACAAACCTCACAATACCACCAGCAACGCAGCGAGGAGATTGCAATAGTGCAAAGAGCGACGACATTGGACTCTGGATCATTGAATGGAGTGATGCGTCCCACTACACCATCTGGCAATCGGATGGACGGGTTTGGGTATGGCGAACGTTATCTGCCAAGCTGTGTTGTGCCCACGGTGAAGTTTGGCGGAGGGTCGGTGATGGTGTGGGGGGTGCTTTTCATGGCATGGGTTGGGTGCAATCGTTTCTGTGGACGGACATCTAAACGCAGACTGTTACCAAAACATTCTGGACAACGCAGCACTCCCATCTCTCTGGCAGCACTTTGGCAATGGCCCTTTTCTGTTTCAGCACGATAGCGCACCTTGCCATAAAGCAAGAGCTGTAGGCACATGGTTTGATGAAAAGGGGGTTCGAGAATTAGTCTGGCCTGCCCAGAGCTCCGATCTGAACCCCATCGAACGTCTGTAGGATGTGTTGAAACGTCGATTGCGCGCTTGTGCGGAACGCCCGAAATCCTTGACCGAACTGTCCAAGACACTTATGGCAGAATGGCGAAAATTACCTGTCGAAGCGTATCAAAAACTGTGGACCAACAAGATACCTAATTATGTATATATTTGAGTGTTTTTATTATATTAAAGTGATGGTGTCCCATGACTTTTGATAGGGTAGTGTATAGCAGAATAGTTGTAATTAGCGTCGGAAAGGGCAGAAATGTATCCTTCCCCGTAAGATCGGATTTTCAGAGACATTTATTCATGACATAAAAGACAACAGTGCGAATGTAATATCATCATTTCACATGCTTTCTGCGACCCGCAGCATTCACGCAATAAATCGTTACCAAAGAGTGTAAACAACCTTCTATAATTTAAATTGCTGTTTTTCTCATTCCACACATTCTATGTGTTGCTCATTGAACACGTGACAATGCGTCTCCTAAAATTTACCTAGTGTAAAATTATTTATTTCTGATAATAAATGCAAAAGAAACGAAAAAGTGGTTTGAAATGATGTTAGAAATAATTATAATCGCTAATTTAAGGAAGCGATATTAGTGGTGTTGACGACTTCTGTGAAAGGTTTTCATGAACGAACTTTAATTTCCTGGTTTTTGACATTTTGATGAAATGGTTCGTAATAATATAAAAGAATTGTCTACGAGTATTTTAATTTTATCTCACAATGAGATACAGTAGCTTTTAAGTTATCTATTTTTTATTTCCGATTTAAAGGCAAAGTTCTTATTTTCGTTTTTTTCCTCTTTCCCTTTAGAGTTTATGGCGTCAATAGATTAAGGATAATAGACAATTCTATAGCTCCAACTATTATTACTGGGCATACAATGGTTCCTTCTATAATGATTGGCGAAAAAGGAGCTGATATGATTCTTCGAGAGTGGAAAACTTCACGCGAAGAACTCTAATATGCAGCACTCGCAGCATCAGTCAGTCTGCAATACAACTCATTAATTGAAGAGACCAATATCATTTTTATAATATTTTCCAATCTATTTTATTTCTATATCATGTGTTGTAAATTTTATAGCAAGAGCCACAAAAATTAATAGCATGTAAACTATGAAGTCATTTTATGTATTACATAATTATCACGCAATGAAATGTATAAGAATTTAGGTTATTTCTCGAAATACCGCTATTTACAAATACTTGTTGATGAACATAGCAAAATGCATCTATTGCTCTTAGAGGAACGCATTCAGTATAATCTCAGACATATTTTCTAATTTCCCATTTTAAGTAATAGCATCTATTTACTTGACGACTTGATCTTCGTTGCGATCTTAAAAAAGTGAATTGACACCAAAATTTTGAGAGGGACGATTTAATGCCCGACGCATTGCGAATTTTTTTCATCGACTGGGTATAGATGCAAGGAAAGCACTCTTAATCTAAGCATTTAATTGCTTGTTTACATGTGCGTGGCTGATGTAGATACTTCGAAACGCGTTGGCCATTAAACTCTTACTCTCAAGTATTGCTTCCGTGTCAGTTACTTTCTTACTTACTTATCACTTGATCTATTCACTTAATCTTCTCACTGTATAATTTGTTATTTAGGCTGATCACCGTATTTTCATGTATGATTAAATTTAAAAAGAAGAAATGCAAAAACATCGCATATCTTCATTGATTAACTTTTTCTTTTATTTATTTTATGTAAATATTCAACAATTTCAAAATGTTAAAATTTCTTTATTAACTTGAAACTTTCCGACTTGTACAATGTGTTATAGGATTTGAAAGTAGACTATTTAATTGAATTCGTATTTTGTGCACATTTTCCGGTATATTATTTGCTATCTAGAATAAAGAAATTTTATACAATGATAAGTTTCAAAAATTTCGTATTTACAACCGAATTCAAATTTATGTACTCAGCTAATTGCAATATTAGCTCCAAACCTCAAAAGGCGGTAAATACTTAAGATCATTGCATGTATACAGATAATACACTAACACTACAGAGTATTTACGAACTCTGTGTATAAACTTTTAGGGCGTTAAAGGACCTTATTTGCCAATAAACTGGGGTTCGAAAAAGAATCCTTGATATGTAAAAAAAATTGTGAAACATCATACGTACAACGGCTGTCTGAAGGTTCCCCATAATATTGTAGTCTCTTTCGTTAATGTATTTCTAGAAAATGAAGAAATTAGAAAACTGATGGCCATAACGTTTTTAATAATCAAATACCACATGTTTGTAAAATTACTAAATGTGTTCAAACTGTTGACTATGAGGAGCAATGCATGACCTCAAAGCGTTTTGTCATTGAATTTCTGACACGGATAAAAATCCCTGCAGTGTCTCTAACACCCACAATTCGCACTACCTGCTCCTCTTCCGAATCCACAGGAGTATCGAACGCTACAATCTTCAGATGTCTCCAGATGAAATCTAAAGGGTTTAGGGCTCATGGTCAACAGTTTCGGGGCTCCTGCAATATCGGGGCTCTACCTAGGCCAGTTCTTTTCTTCAACCCCGGTCTCCTCAAACCATTTCTGATGATACAGGAATGGTCTAATCCTAAATTGTTGCTCTAGTGTTAGCAATGCAGAATTGCCCAAAATATCAAGTTTCAGCCGTCATAGGTTCTGCTACTGGAAAAAGTTGATTCAATCCAAACCACGAATACGATGACACAGCCTCCTGCTAATTCCACAGCAGGCACCACGCAGTCAAACATGAAGCATTGTTCCCTGGTCTAGTTTCGGTGAGCTGTGCACCATTCTAAACGTCGCACAGTGGGGCAAGGACCTCAAAATTTGGCATCAAATTATAAACGTATGAGAATGCTAAAATACGTGTATATGAAAATGTCATAAAATACTATAAATAAAATTGTTTAATAGTTAAATAGTTTTAATAAAGGAACGAAAAGATAAAATTGCAATGGCTTATCATCGTCCTACTCTGAATAAAAATCGTAATCGACTTCGTCACTGGTATCATCACCTTCCATGTGCACTTCGGTTGAAGGGGATTAAACAAATCCAATGCCTCTCTGGGTATGTGTTGGAGTTTCTTCTTGGGCAAATAAATTTTCGTTAAAGAATATCTCAAGAACGGTCAATGAGGGTTTAAATTACTGATGAAATTAGGAAAGACAATTCCACAGCCTGGATTCGAACCAGGAACCTACGGCTCTATTATGGACGTAGAATCTAGGTTCCTGGTTCGAATCCAGGCTGTGGAATTGTCTTTCCTATTTTCAATTGTCTTTTGCTTGAAATCACAGTCAGAACTTATCTGTCACAATTATTTTATCAGAAGAGTTATGAAATTACTTATGAAAAGAGAGAAATGGAACGAGAGACGAAACTTTGTAAATCAAATTGTTTCATTTACAAAGAAACTTCAAAAATAACAATTCCTGAGTTTGAATTGAAATTAATGAATCAAAGTAAAAGTATATGAGTTATTAAATGAAATTTAAACAGAATTATTAATAACTGTCTAATTATAATGTCCATCAAATAAGAGACGACGTTGCTTCAAAAGATTGTGTTGAGGACGATGAACCCGTCGTAGTTGAGATGATGGCCGAAACTGTCGTTCCTTACGACTAGGCTTCTGGTGCGGGAAAGTGGCTGTCGAAAAAAGATAAGCATAGGCGTCTACCGTTACACAGGAGAACGGCTACCTTTAAGGTTTGGCGTCTCGGGGAGTGGAACTATAAGCATGGCGTTAGCAAATAATCAAAGTTCAAATAAATTGGAATCAATTGAAAACATTAATAGATCAATGAAAAAACCAAACTTGGAATACCGAACGACGCTGCGCTACCTACCGAGCGCGGTAGGCCGGCTACGGCCCTGCAGACGCTACCGGCTACGAACGATGCGGAACACGAGCGCCGTCGATCCTGACGATCCTCCGAGCGCAGAAAATCAAGTCGTGGCTTAGGCGGCTCGTTGAAATCATCGAACGAACCAGTGGCTAGAGTAGACGTGGACTTAGCTCCTTCTACGCCGATCGCTTTCGAATCTTGCGGGGACGAAGCGGCGTTGACCTCACTACGACTCTGTCCAAGAGAATCCTCAAGCGTCGGTGTTTCCGAGTCCGGCGTATTTCCCGACGGCTCTGCATCGGTTAGGTATGGGAGGGAGGCGACCGAGTTATTAAGCAGATAAGTATCATTATGTGTCTCGCTGTCGTCTCCTAGGCCATCTAGCTTTGTCACAGAAAAATAGTTAAAAGAACCTGCCCATGCAGGCGATATCAATTCACGTGCATTAGCAACGGCAATTACAGAATAATCATATGAAATCCCAGAGTTCACATAAAAGTCACAAAATTTATCAAGATTTCTACTGGCTTTATTTATTGATGAAGATCGCTCGTAGAATGTGCGAACTTTACGGGGTGAGGTTCAAGCAGCATGAATGGGGTGGCTTCTGCTGCGATGAGACGGGCATAGGACTTGGTTTCGATCGTGGGTAGGAGCGGCGACCCGTTCGAACCCTTAATCGCTGACTTTGAGGCGTTGGCGTTCCATAGACCTCAGAAATAATTCGATTAATATCAATTGAACAACCATTTGAAAATGAAGAAATCGAATTTCCCTTACCGCTGCTGATCGGCCTCTCGACGATATTTTTTCCATGAAGTGAGGGCGAGCATAGCTGTTGGAGCTAGAGCCTAGATGTTATGTGCTCTAGCAAACAACCCTAAATCTTAGATCTTAAAAAAGGGTGTCAGGCGCCCATGCCATAAGTAGTCATGCAGCCCGATAGGACTGCGTTACTTATATAAACGCCTCAAATCCCGTTTACCCATCTCCATCAGAAGACCAGGGAAACGTAAACAGATGGACGTAGTTGCCCTGCGGTCCTCTGATGACCATGCAAAGCCGCTTAGATGTTGCATAGCGCCTCTTAAAGACGAGAGGATCCAGTCGAAACCATTCCAGGAGCAAGAAAGAGCGCAGATGGCTTGCACCTCTCTTCCAGACCCCTACTGCAGATTGAGTTCCACCTGTTGCTCTTTCCCATCAAGCTAGCCAAATCTCTTTGACGAGAAAGGCTAAGGAAACGGGTAGGTCCTTTTTCAGCGAATCTTTCGTGGAATCGTCCACTAAGAACCGCACGAACTGGTATGACATTCTATCCATACCAAAATGGCGCATTAATCGGCTCCAGATGGACTGGGCAAACGGGCATTCAAAAAAGACATGTGGAATTGTATCGATGAATCCACAAAACCGGCATTCCGCAGATCTGACTACTCTCCAAAGACAGAGGTGCTGTAGCCGCCATTGATAATTAAAAACAGTCCTCTCGTAAGCTAAGCCTTTGATGTTCTTTAAAATTGCTGCCCATGGATAATCTGGAAAAAGGCGAAAGACATCTGCAGCCTCCCCCTGATCAGATCTCAGAAAAAAACAGGAGAGTCGTAGATTTCCTCAGTCCGGGTAAAAAAGTTCGCAAGTCCATGAGAAATTTCTTGTAAAAGTCCGGGAAATGAAAGTCAATAATCACTGGCAACGAGGAAGGCACAGGTAGCACAACGAGAGGGTGACGATGGCCCGTAGCACCTTCACACACAATCCACAATCGCCTTCCGTATTCTCTGCAGGTCTCTTTGCTATGGCAGAGTGAATAGGCATTTAGACATCAATATAGGGAGAATATAAGTCTTGATGAACCTCCCCTTAGCAAACATAGACGTGACAAAACGAAAATTTTTGTTAAGGCGGGCTTCACATTTCCCTATTACCTGTTGCCAGTGATCTAAGTCCATAGATGGTAGAAAAGTGAACACATATCTCAACACACTTACGTGGCCACACCAGGAAATTGGGAAGGCGTTGAATTGATCCGAAGACCATTTCCCAATAGCAGTGCTCTTCGACTTGCCGAGGTTGATGGCACTCCCCGTTGCGGTGGTGAAACAATCGAAGGCTTTCTTGTAGACACCCCGAGAATATGCATTCGATGAAAATAAAACGATATCATCGGCGTAAGCAAGCGTCTTGATGTTAATTGACGCAGCAGGCAGTTCATATCCCCGGATGTCTACGTGGCGATTAAGATGCTGCAACAATGGCTCCAAATAAAGGACGGACAGGAGGGGCGATAGATGGCACCCCTGCCTGACCCCTTTGATCAGCGAAAAGGCTGCGGAGATGAAGCCATTGATCGCCACACAAGATGCAGCCGACGCATACAGTGCTGAGATGATGGTCTCAAAGGACCGAAGACGAAACTGACGTAATACTTGGTACAGGAACTGATGGTTCACTTTGTCGAAGGCCTTTTCCTGGTCCAAACTCAAGATGGCGAGTGTTTGTTGTCGAGCACGAGCCTCCTCCATCACACACTTAATGGTCAATAGATTATCTGTCATCCTGCGCGACGGAATAGCAGAGGATTGCTCAGGATCACAGAACTCGTCAGCATAAAGCTTCAGACGGTGTTGAAACACTCCAGTGAAGACCTTATAATTTGTATTGAGCAGAGTTATCGATCTCCACTGGTTTACGAGTTCCGAATCCGAGCCCTTGGGAAGAAGAACAATCTTCCCGAAGGAAAAGTCTTCCATGAGGCCGTATAAAAAGAGTGTGGAATGCCGGTTCCCGGCCGACAGAAACTGCTTAACTTCGTCTTCGGTGAATGGACGAGTGATGACTTCATCCGCATCCTCAGAAAATGGCTTCAGCGCCGTGATCCACTGCTTTGTGGCCGATGATGGTTCGACAGGAGAAGGATGAAAAGTGAGAATGGAAAGCCGAAAGGATGTCGTGATCAGCTTTCACTTCCCCACTTTCCGTCACCAAGCGATGACATCTCTTCTTATTAGCACGCCGCCTCTCCTCTGCGTAAACCGCCGACGACATCCAGCGAATATCAGACGCCCTGGTGATCTTAGCTCTGAGCGCTGCGCCGCCCGCTTTCTGCATCATGAGAGCGTTGATTTCACTCTTAGTCTGTCTGATGTACGCTACAAAGCCTCCTTCGGGGTGGAATTTTGAAGAAGCGACAGAATATTTTGCAGAATCAGGAGAGAGCGACGCCTTCTTCTTGCAGCAACCATGCCGATCTTTTTGAAAAATCGCTTAATCTTATTTTTCAAATAAAGCCATGACGCTAGTGTAGGAGACAAAGACTGAAGTTCTCTCTCAATAAACTGAATAAACATTCCCCTGTACTCGTCATTATAGAACAGAGAAACATTTAAAAACCAGTTCTTGTAAAGAGAACACCCTGCAGTAAAAGGTGATGACGAGATGGCACTGTGGTCGAACAAAGAAAAAGGAATCACAGACATTGTCCCTGCCGAGCCAACAAAGGCAATGACCACCAAAAAAAGGTCGAGACGAGATGTCACTGCGGGCCCTCGATGGAATGTATGCCCATCTGAATTTCTTCGTGAAGGGATTGTCCAAAGGTCAAACAGCGCACTTTGTTGGCATAGCCGGAACACATATCCGGACGAAAAGATGTTATTTTCATCCGGATGGCAGTTAAAGTCATCAGCCACCACCACAGGCAACGATGAAGACAAGAAGCATTCGATGTCATCGAAAAAGGTCCTTTTCTCTGACGGATCGTATGGAGCGTATATGTTAATCAGTCGAAAAATGACATCCGATTTTATAATGTCCAACGAAATTGCCCTGTCCTCACAATCAAACAAACATTCCCCAACCTGGATGGACAGGTCGAGAAACATGGAAGCGACCCCTCGGCTCACTGGAGACGTGGAGTTGATAAAAACCGTCCATCTGGAAAGGTCGCACGCAGGTCAGGAGATTGAAACATGGCTGAGAAGGGGCCAACTTGACCTCTTGTAGCAGCAGAATGTCTGGCCTGTGCAGGGCAATAAAGGTTGACACTATCGACCGCTTAAATGACGAGCCTTGGGAACGAACATTCAGCGATATAATCTTCATTCTGAGGATTTTCATGTGGGACGTTGACCAGTATCCGAGGGAGACGGTGGCCTCTGCGATGCAGTGGGAGACTTAGTCGTCCTTCGGATAGATGAACGCGCCCGATGAGACGAACCACGATGTTGACTAGTACTGCTGTCTCTCCCGGACGAGGAGGTACCTGTCCCGTCCCTCCTATTCCTACGTTTTGTTTTCCTCTTTCGTAGGCTCCTAGAGGATGTCAACCCACTACGTATCACAGACGAGGAGATATCCTTTCCCAACGGGGCCGAAGATGACAGCGCCTCACACGGAGGCAGCTTTACTGGTTCGACGGCTGCAACAATGGACGAGATGGCGGAGGAAGCGCTGGAAACTCCTCCTTGAAGAAAGCCGAACCGCTATCCAGCAAACCAGAAACATCCTCTTCCACCAATCCAGCATCCTCTAGCATCGTAATATCCGATGATGGCTGAAGTGATGGTAGACTCAGCTGATACTTGAAGCAATGGTAGAGGTGGCAACACCGTTTGTGGTTCTCGGGTGGAAGAGGGGGTGGTTTCGACACATTCCCCCAAGGCTGATTTTGTATCGTCATCTTCGGCGGCTGCTGAGTCAGAGGCGAGGAAACTGCTGACGTATTCCAAGGCCTTTCAGAGCAATGACGGTATTTGCCCACAACCTTGGAATAGAAGTCGCACTTTTTCAGAAGGGGGCAGTCCTTCCTCACGTGCGTTGGCTTCTTACAATACCAGCAGCACTGCCTCTGTCTCTTGTATGACACGAAAACTCGCTTTTCATGTAATACAAGGGAGTCTGGGATGTCGGATTCGAGACGCGGCGTGTCGGGGTACACAGGACGGGAAATGTCAACCACTTCACCGTATCCCGACATAAACTTTTTGACATACGCCGTTGACAGCAGCCGCGATATTCCCCTGACCAAGATGTTCAGATGGCCAGGATCAGCGTGATAAAAGTGGACGGTGGTGTTGCCCACTTTCACGCTCTCCACGTCTATGACGGTTCAGCAATTGCTCTCTGGCGGAATGTTAGACACCGTCTGAAGAACTTGAAAAGCAGGTTCCTCCGATGCGAGTACCGGAGGAATACTGTCTTCGCATAAATTTCTTTCATTTACTCGCCGACAGGAAAAACCCCATCAGCCATTAACCTGACCATTCTTTCCATGGTCACCAAAAAACGTAATTAAGAAGAAAAAAAAAGGAGGGGGGAGCACGAAACCTCCCCCGGCCAAAACCGGGGGTGGGAGTAAAGTCAATCAATCAAAAGTCACTGATGGAACACTTTGAGTGCGCCCAAAAGGTTCGCAAAAGTTCACAAATCAAATGCTCACTTATTCGTCTAATTTATAGCTTAAACCGCCGAAAGAGAAACAACGAGGGCGAGCATAAAGACTTCTGTATTCGTAGAAATCGAGACCCAAAGTTCACCGCTCCTTCTTGTTCCTCCTTTTTTTGGCGCGCTCTCTTCGAGCTAATTTGGAATGCCTCTTCTCTTGACGAATCCAGCGGCTCGCTCGTTGCTTGCTCTCGCGACTCGTCTATTATCTCCGGTGGGGTCCCGCTGCTTGGCGTCTTGAAAAAAAAATGCATACTTTTTTTCTTTTTCTTTTAATGTCGCCTCATTCAATCGCTTCGAATGAAGTGATATTATCAAAAGCAAATGCAGCATATCTCTATTTGACTTCTTCCTGTTGCATTTTCTTGAATTGTTTTCGATATTTTTTAAAGACTGTTGCACGCTTCCTGAGCTTCCTCCGTTAAATGGCCTATAGGCAACAAAGAAAAAGAAACTACAAGGTGCGTCTAAAAAGTTCGGTGAATGAATAGATATCTAAAAAGTAACGTGAGGTAAAAATGCGACCACGCGCATGCGCAGGGAGAGACCAATGGAGAGATGGCATGTAGCAAGGAGTGCAAGAAACCGAAGCAGACTAGTTTGCTACGGGCAGTCGAACGGCTTGTGTGCGTAAACTCACGTCAAATAGAGCAAACCGTCAACGCCGAATTCTACGAAGCTGGTTTGAAGCGCTTACTACTGCGCATCCAACATGTTCGCCCACAAATGTACAGGAGTGAAAAGTGGAGTCTGTTGCATGACAACGCACGCCCGCATACTGCGATCCGTGTACGCAAATTTTTGGCCCAACGCCGTGTAACTGCATCCACCGTACTCGCCTGATCTGACGCCTGCTGAATAACCATAGAGTGAGTAACTAACTAAGAATCAAAAATATATTTAAGTATGAATATACAAGTTTATATTGATTACAAGTTTATTACAAATCCAATTTTCTTCTATTCAGTTACCTTGCATCTGGCACATCACAAAAACGCCTAGCCCAGGTACATAAAATTGGGCGTGCAACCATGTGCCTTGTGATTCGAGACACTACACAAGTCTTGTATAGAGTTCTGCAGCCAATTTATTTGAAGGTGAGTGTGCAATTTATTAGAGTTCATTTTATTCATTTCAATTAAAACTTCAGCTT
>JAHWFO010001864.1:1448112-1466218 GCA_023313115.1 Rhysida immarginata | reverse complement strand
AAAAAATTATTTAGACTAGAAGGCATCCTTGGAGAGGTCCATCCATTCTGAGCCTTTAAAAAATTTTTTTTCGGTAAATCAGGTCCTAGTATATCACCTACAACAGATTTTTTGAGTGAAGAGGTAAATTCCTGTCTTTCGTATTTTTCTTAGAATGGATAGTCCCTTCGCTCTATATTGTAGTGATTGAGTTATTATTTAACCAATTTGGAGGTTTAATTTAGCTTTTTGAGGTTGTTCTGTTTACCTACAAGCGTAATTATCCCGGGCAACGCCGGGTCCTCTGCTAGTTCTATATATATAAAGAAGGATGTTTGTGGGTTTGTTTGTTTGTTTGTTTGTGTTTATACAACACTACATTTTTTTCCTATCTTGATGAAATTTTGCATACTTGACCTTCAAAGCATGAGGAAGGTCACTGTCTACCTCAGATATCGAAAAAATAATAATTCTTGATAAAAAAATCGATATTCATGGTTGTGGCACTGCATGTTAATGAGTAATATCTCATGACAAACAATGCAGGGCAAAGTTTGTGCAACAATACTTATCAACATTGGTATCAACACGCAATTTACAAAAACTCTGCACGGACCAACAATATATATCTTATGACCAACAATGCAAGGCAAAGTCTGTGCAATATAGATAAGTTTCATTTTGTAACAATGCATAGAATTCCTGTTATTCAGGCTTTTTTTAGAAAAAAAGAGTTCTTAGTACTGGAGATAATGGAGAGTTAGCAGACTATTGAGAAAGAGTGGAAAGACCACAGAGGAAGCACTCCTTACTGAGTGCTGTATTGAACAAATGGTAAGCAAGTAAATAGAAGAATAGGCGACCGTTAGACTAATACAAAGTGAGGAATGGCCAAGTTTTGCTTCAAGACATCGAGAGAAGAGTGGGAATTGCAACAATATCAAGTGTACATTTAAAGTAAGATTACGTGAGTAAGAAATATGTTTAGACTAGCAGTGGCATCCTTGGAGAGGTCCATCCATTCTGAGCCTTTAAAAATGTTTTTTTCGAATTTTCATTAAGAATTTTTACTGTATTAATCCTAAGCGTTCTCATGTGTTTATTTTTAAGATATTGCAAAATTTATTCCAAAAAAATGTCCCAGCCACGCCGGGGTTATCACCTAGCTTATTTGCTAGCACATCAGATCCAAACTTTTCATAAAAATACATTCTGACTATATTCTGTGGGAATGTGTATATTTTGGAAACGGAGATGTTGATAATGCGATGACTGAACGTTCGTTTCCAAGAATTATTGATAATGAGAATAAAATGATGATGCAGTGAGAGAACATTTTATTGATAAGGCAGCGTCTACTGATGAGGCAAATGAGTCACGCGTGTCTCCCTTGAGCTCCCTATCAAACGTCCAGATGACTGCAAAAATTTGTGTATGGAAAGGAAAAAGAAAGAACGAGTATTAGTCAGAGAAACTCTGCAACTGAAACAGAAAAAGCTATACGGGCATTTGAAACATCTGAACAACAGGAGTTTCGAATAGAGCAAGAGCTTCTAAGTCATGGGCAAGAAAAACTTGAGTCTAAAGTATCTGGTGATGCTCCACAGTGGTGAGGTAATTCAAGAAGTGTTTAGATAAAGTCCCTGTATATCACTAGATTTCCTGCTTTTGGTATTTTTCGTAGAATGGATAGTCCCTTTGCTTTGTGTTGTATTGATTGAGTTATTATTTAACCAACTGGAAGTTATAATTTAATTTTTTGAGATTGTTCTCTTTACGTATAAGCATAATTATTCCGGGCAACGCCGGGTACCTCTGCTAGTGTTATATATCAAACAATTCGTAACGGAGTGCCATGAATGAATATAATGAGTAATTAATGATAGTGGTAATTAGGCTAGTAGCAGGTATCCAAATCTCACCACATGGTACTTTTGGAACTTTCAATGCTAAGATATTGCGTGTAACGTATCAAACAACTCGTAACGACGTGTCATGAATGAATAAGACGAGTAATTAATGATATTCGAAATTCGCTTAGTAGGACGTGTTCTAATGGTACTACATCGTACCATTGAAAACTTTCAATGCTAACACCCGTATTCAGAATGAGCGCTCATGCTCTTTCTCTTATTCAAACCATTATTGAGAACGAATTCAGTTATATGAAATTTGTATTCAACAATGGTCTTGAGTGCCGAAACCAATGCACAAAATCGCTCATTCTGAATACGGGCACAAGATATGGCATGTAATATAACAACTCGTAACGTCCATAGCAATTGTTGTCCATAGCTAATTGCTATCAAGAGCAAATTGCTGTTGGGGTTAAGATTATCAATGTCTGAATTCTAATTAGACTTATTGTTGTCAAAGTTAATCGCAAGTAGCTAATCGCTCGCTTCAACAGTATATGATTCTGTAGAAACGCTTTAGCAATAGTATATGAACAAATAATCGACGCATACACAGAACGGTTCGACAATTGACGCTCTCTTCGTTTAACATTATCGTAGGAATGCTTATGATAACGCTTCGTTATGCATTTAACTGCTCGTATATAAAAAAGAATTTCAACTCCTTTTATTTAACCTATTGGTTTCTCAATTTTATTCGTTTAAATTTTAGTTTTTCGTTAGTTTCATTATTTAGGAATTTACAATTCAGTTTTCATATTTATACAGTTTTCTCTAAAGTGTTTCTTTTAAGTGCTCCTTCAAGTGAGGATAGAGATGAAAGTTTCATACAGCCCAGAAGACCACCACGCTGTTGAATCAGTTTCGCTGATATCATCGGACACCCTACCTACAACCCGGACCTCGCTCCAAGCAACTTTCACCTTTTTCCTTACATGAAGGAACACCTAGGAGACCGGCGATTCGCTTCAGACGAGGAGGTGAAACATTTCGCGACAACGTGGCTGAACACGCAAGGACAGGATTTTTACCAGGAGGGAATATCAAACTCATCCCACGAACTGACAAGTGCCTAAACCGAAATGGAGACTATGTCGAAAAATAACCTAATGTACGCTCGTATGAAATAAAATTTACACGTTTCACTGCAAGCTTTGTAACTTTACTTTTTTGATCACCCCTCGTACTTTGTATGCATAAAATATATTTTTATGACAAACAAAATTCATTTTTAAACAATTTTCATGACAAAAAAAATTAATAAAAATTCAACTTAAGATGAGTTGAATAATTACTAATCAACTTCGATACAACTTGAATAATTACTAATCAACTTCCTTCGACTTGAATAATCACTAACCATCTTCGAGGGTGTTTTGTTTCCCTAGGTTGTAACATATTTTTTTATAACCGATTTTCAAAATTAGTTTTATAGCGTATACTTACATTTGTCCCCTGTAGCGTGCCTTTTCCTTTTAGCTACCAAATAAAGAGGTAGAGAATTTCTATTTTTTTTTTTTATGATAGTTTATGAACTTTTTGGCTATTCTACCATTGCGAGAGAAAGTGTATCGGGTTTTTATTGTCTCTTGACCTCCTCGGCTTTGAACGATCCCAGGCGTGGTCATGAGAAACTTGGAGAAGATCCTCTGTTTTACAATGCTCTTCCGTTAGTTACGATATCTGTGAGTTTTGCTCCGTTCAGAAGTGTGGTTTCTCGAATTTCACCTTATAGCGAAAAACGACTAACCCGGAGGAGGTTACAGTGTCCCCCTTCTCTGAAAATAATTCAAAGGGATCACAAGACGTTTGAGTTAAACGTCGGTATCGGCTGATATGGAGTTTGAATTGTTTTCCTCCCAGCCTTTTCATTAAAGAGACATTGTTCTCATTTGACTGGGACTAAGGGATTCTTTTTATTTTAACCTATGTTCCTTGTCCTTTACGGGTTGTTAGGATTTAATTCATCTAGTGTTAGTATTGATTCTTTAAACCTAAATTGTCATTCACGTTAAACGTTAAGGTGTGGGGGTTATTTCTTTCACTTGGGGTTTGGCTGCACGTGTAGGAATCTATTTCCATTCCTGCACGTGACACCCTCCGCGTGTAATGCACTAATCAGTTTTCGACATAGTCTCCCCAACCCTTTCCACATACTTGCGCAACGTGTGATTAGTCGGGCGAACCCGCCGGAGAAGAATTCCGAGGTTGTTGTCGACACCAGTTAAATTCCTTTAGTTAAATTCATTAATTTTATAAATATTGTATTGCCTTTTTAAAATTTTTCTTGGCTAATTTTACTCTCTTGTGGTATAGTTTTCTTAAGCAGCATTTATATCATTTATAATTTTTTCTTTCATATCTCTTATTGTCCCTTTTCTTGCTTATATGTCTGTTTACAAGTTTTTCACGGCATTTTATGTACAGTCGGCAACAAAAGTAATTAGCCATCTTGCATAGAAATAACCTTGCAAGGTGGCTAAATACTTTTGTAGCCGACTGTACAATTTTATTTCCATTCCATTTTCTTTCTTTCTTTCTTTTTGTTTCTTAATAAAATATGTTTCATAGCTATAAAGAAAAATAAATTATCTCAAACATGAGTGAAAGGACTCGCGAAAGTTTACATTTTTTAAAAAATGTGTTTGTGGAAATCATATTCTATCTATATTAACAAAAATCCATGTGTGTGTGATTGTGTGTGCGTGTGTATATTCGCGAAAACAATGGGCGTCAACCTTTCATGTAGTTCGGGAAAGGTTTTTCACAACCTGCCAGGGATTTCCGCAGGTTGCAAGGGTTTTATGAGTGAATAGCCCCCCTTTTTCATGCAACAATATATATTTAAATTTATAAATTCAACAATAATACTGCCTACAACAATCCAACAATAACAATCAACAATCCACTCTTACACTGAACAGTATTAAAATTACAAAAAAGATGACATTTTATCATGGGGAATAACCTTGAAGTCATGAGTGAATTAAAACCTATACAGCTAGTCAAAGCTGGCAAAAAAGTCAAATTTAGTCATTGAAAAATATACCCTACTCAACTAACGCGCGCGAAGCCGGGTATTAGCGGGATCATCGTGATCTCTTTTTTTCCTTTACCTGTTTTTCTTTTCTTTTTCTTCGTGGTAAAGAAAGAAAAAGATCACGATGGCCCCGATATTACTCTAGTTGGTTCCTAAATTATCAATTGTAAATATAGAAAACAAAGTTACAGTTGCATTCTTTTTTTTGTTTATAACAGTCTGTTCAGTGTCTCATATATATAAAGAATCCCTCCTAACGATAATGGTAATAAATTTGGATAAAGGTAATCCGCGTGTTGTTAAAATCATCGCTTTCGTTGACTGATGCAGCGAGTGATGTAGCCAACGGTAGTACTATTTAAGAACACGACTGATGCCTAAACAGTCATCAGCAAAACAAATGTGGCTGACATTGCAGTTGAATTACATGTACTTCAATTATTCTAGGGATATCTTTGACAATCCTCATTCTAACAGAAGAAAACTTAAGGAACTTTTTTTTTTTTAAAAAAAAGTTAATAAACTTACTTATAAGAAGGGTGTATATGCATGCTCAGGATGCTAAATAGGATATATGCATACTTTAGTAATTTCAGAAAACATAAATTTGCCAAAGTAGAAAAATGTTTTGATAGATCATTTTCATTACTAAATACAGTAGCACAAATACTACGCAGCTGGTTGTTAAATCTTATAAATATAGTAGACTTTTAGACGACTATTTAATACATGTTTTCTTTAATCAGTCTTCGAAAATTTCAATTCAATCGACGCGCCGCGACGACCAGTTCAGCTGGCGTCCATTTTAAGCTCTTCCACAGCCTACATGATTAGAGACAGCCTGTCCACTTCGCGCATTCCTATTCAAAAAAATGGTCCCGTTTTTCTGAGGACAGTTATTTCAGATTGTCACGAGAGGCGCTGCTATTGTGCTGTTAAACACTATAGAATGTTTAAGAGAATAGCTTTTAATGGTACTGAAAATGATAAATAAAATTATTTTTTATAATTTTACTATTAATAAATAGCTTCTATAACCAAGTTTTTGGCTTATAGTAATTAAATTATTATATTAAATACCATTTTTTTTTATTAAAAATTAATTAAACGTTGAGATAAACGTTTTTTATCAACCAAAAAATTTTATTTTTCAATCCTCAACCGAATAAAAATATTAAAAAAAAACTTAAAACTTTGAAAGACAAAAATTAGTTTCTTAATTAAAAATTTAGAATTTAGAAATTTTAAAAAATTAAAAATTTCTCTCTAATCATGTAGGCTGTGGCTCTTCCTATTAAAGAAAGCGGAAGTTGAGATAGGTGCAGACATGCGCATTAATGATCAGTAATAACGATAATTATGTATAAAATTGATAAATAAAACGATTTTGCACCTTCAAATAACGTTTAATTTTCCATTTAAAAATAATGAAAATTTTCCTTGGAATGTTAATATTGAGTGACAAAAAACGCTTTTGGTGCTGCGTTTTTGTTGAGGAGAAATAAACTCTTTTCGATGCGAGTGTTGAACTTTTCGCCATAGACTAAAGATTAAAAGCTAAAAATATACAAAAAAATTACAGACACCTGCTAAAAAATTAAGTTTTAATCCTACGAATTAAAAAATGCACCAATCGAAAGAAAACGCTCGAATGCAGATACGATTTTTATGGTGTGCTTAATATCTATTAAAATATTTTTGTAAGAGCCGCTTAAATTCGTGTTCCCATGTTAAAGAATAGGGCATTCGCGCTAGGCTGTCGCAGAGGCCAACTTCCTAAATTCCTGGGCATACGAAAATTTTATTTTAATTATACTGTATAACTAGCTGAAGTACCCGGCGTCGCTCGGAGAAAAATACATGGTATTCCAAAATGATCTTTACAAATTTTATCATGTATATTTCAGAATTGGAGATAGGTAGAAAGGTGCGGATAGGCACACGTAAAATTTTACTACATCATTAACGTTTGCAATTACTGCTGTGATGCGAACTCGCAGTCCTGCATGTTCCGCACCGGGTTATGGTAGACAGTAACCTTCACAAAGTCCCAAAGAAAAAGATCTAATGGGGATATGTCTGGAGACCTTGGCGGCCAGGAAATGAGTCCTCCTCTGCCAATCCAGCGACCTGGAAATGTGTCGTCCAAAGCCTTCCTAACGATCAAGAACAAAAAAAAAAAAAAAGAAAAAACACTTTAGTTGTGTGTGAATATAATTCCATGAGAATTAATAAATAATTTTCAGCTTTTTTTAATGTTCAAAATTATTTTCTCGTGGCTTTACTGAATGGCTACCGGACGTAGGTGCAAGATGATATTCGTGGACTTTTCCAGGCAATTCTTTAGACATGTGCCTATGTTATCGCGCTCATAGAAGGCTCGATCTAATCTTTATTGTTGTTGACATCATTGGTTATGAACATTATGCCGCAAACCGCACCTTTCTACCTATCTCCATTCTGAAATATACGTGATCAAACTTGTAAAGATCATTTTGGGGCACCCTGTATAGCTTTTTCATATTTATGTATATAGAAAATAAACAATATTCCCGCGCAAAAGACTTGCATTTACTGTTGATGCCACTTCACGGAACAATCGCAATATTCTTCATTAAACAAAGCGAACGTCACAATTTTTTAACGTTGGCAAAAGTCCCATTCAGCTCCAGGTAAATTGAATTTTGAAAATAAACTACAATGGAAAGGAAGAAAGAAAAAATAAAATCCTTTCTTAGAAGCACCTAGAAGCCAAGAGAAATATACTATCGTCCTTTCTCACGTGACGCAACACTTGCAACCTATTGTTCAATTTGCACGTGGGGTTTCGCTATTCTTGAAAACAAAAACTTACGAAACTACACGATCAAACAGAAGGTGAATGGGATAGTGATGATGAGGTGCCTCTGTCATCCATTGTTACAAGAAATTTTTAAGTTTTTTTTTTTGATTCCGATGTTGTTGATGAGATCGTCCATTTCAGCAATTTGTATGCCCAACAAAATAATCGCCCTGGTGAAATACTTCAAGGTGAGGTGTATGCTTTTATAAGAACTTTGATCCTCAGCGGATATTCATCAGTATCCAAGAATCATGTATTGGCAAAACTCTGATGACACTCATAAACTAATTTCGGCAACAATATAAAGAGATCGTTTTCAATACATAATGTCAAATTTACACTGCAACGATAACAATAAACTGGATAAAAATGATAAATTTTCAAAAGTGAGACCGTTGTTTCAGAAGCTAAACCGGAAGTTTCTTGAATATGCGCCGGTGGAGGAGAACCATAGTGTTGATGAAGCTATGGTACCATACATTGGGCGCCATGGATGCAAGCAGTTTATACGAGGAAAGCCTATTAGATGGGGCTATAAATTTTGGGTTGGCGCCACCCGTCTTGGCTATATTGTTTATTTTGAACCATATCAAGGCTCCTCTACAAAACTGCCTGAGAAATACAAAGAATTGGGCTTAGGGGTGTGGCAGCCAATCAACGTGCGGTTCAGGGTTAAGCTACTATGTTTGTGTCACCTGTCTTCTGATTGGTTGTTGAAGGTGATATCATCACCTTTGTTGTGAGATGGGAAATTTGGTAAAAATAAAGTCAGTCGTTCTCAAGTCGTCTCCTTGTTCATTTCGTAGTATTATTTCACTGGTGACCCGACGTTTTCTTTTTTCTCTTTGCGACATGCCAAAAACGGAGGAACCGATCCTTATGGAAGCCAACGCCTTATGGAAGTCTACGATTACCGTCATTCGCTTCACAGGACCCGCTGTTATGGTTACGCCGTGCGGAGACACAGTTTCGTTTGAGAGGAATTACCCGGACACAAACCAAAGCAGATCTGGTAATCGAGGCCTTACCTGAAGAAATTTTCCACAAAATAGCCGCATGGATGGAAAATCAGCCAGCTGAAATCCAATATGATGACATCAAACAACAGTTGATGGAAGAATTCTCCCTAACCGCGTCGCAACGCTTACGCCGGATTCTGGAGATGCCGACACAGCCGCTGGGGGATAGGACTGCAACACAGGTATGGAATGAACTTTCTTCATTATGCCGGATATCAGTAAAAGGTAACACGGACAGCCCCTACAAGGAATTAGATATAAAAAAAGAAATATGGCTTTTAACGTTACCAGAAAATGTGCGGATATTGTTACAAAACACAGACGACACCAACATCGACGATCTGCGAAAACAGGCGGATGCAATAATCGTTTCCCAACGGGCGGCGCGTAAAAGCCCGCCCAGCATCGCGCATACCGAACAAAACGACGAAGAAACGGAGGACGTTGCTGCCGTAAGGATGAAACGAACAACCAAGGAAACAACCCCACGAAAAGTAGTGCGAAGTTATATGACAACGGACATCTGTTATTACCACAAAAAATTTGGACAGGCAGCGAGGTCATGCGCCCCGGGATGCAAATGGGATTCAAAAAACGCCATGGCGGGCCGCTACGATTCGCAGCGGCCATGAAAAACAACAGGACTGAAGAAGTACACGAAATCAACACAAAGAACCTAGGATTCTACATAAGGGACGAGATTTCAGGTAAGAATTTCCTTGTTGACACCGGCGCTTCCCGTTCAGTTTTCCCCGCAAGCTCGAAAGAAACGGGGTATGTTTTGGAAAAAAACAACGTGCAACTAGTTGCCGCAAACGGGACCGCCATTAAAACTTACGGCGAACAAGAAATTACAATACGTCTTGCTGCCCGCACTTACAGGTGGAAATTTATAATTGCCGATGTGCGCAGACCACTCTTGGGCGCAGATTTCTTATCCCACCATCGATTATTGGTCGATGTTGCACGCCATCGTCTAATAGACGACACGTTCATGGCCACCAATCTAAAATCGATTATCGGTCAGGAAATCAACGAATGCCGCCCGCTTAAAAATGGTTTCCAGAAGATTATAACTGAATTCCCTCACGTTTTCAAGCCTGAACTACAACAGAATAGAGAAATAGCAGCTAAACATGGTATCTGTCATTACATAAAAACAAACGGGGCTCCCGTTTTCTCTAAATTTCGACGGCTTTCACCTCAGATGTTAAAAATGGCAAAAGGCGCGTTCGCTGAAATGGAGAAGATGGGTATATGCGCTAAGGCTGCAAGCCCATGGGCGTCGCCATTGCATATGATACCGAAGACTGATGGAACATGGCGTCCATGTGGGGACTACCGCCGGCTGAACATGTGCACCGAACCAGACCACTACCCGATGCCTAACATGACAGACCTGACGACGAACATAGGAAAATCAAAAATATTTTCTAAACTAGATCTAGATATTTTTCAAATCCCTGTACATCCGGACGACGTTCCGAAAACAGCTATAATTACACCATTTGGATCCTATGTCTTTTTCTACACCCCTTTCGGGTTGCGTAATAGCGGAGCCACTTTCCAGCGTATGATGGACACGATTTTCGGGCAAATACCTTACTGCGCAAATATGAAGATGACATTCTAGTGTTCTCTGAAAATAAGGAGGATCACGAAATCCATCTACGTAATATCCTACAACTTTTACAAACTAACGGCCTCGTGGTTCGCGCCGACAAGTGCGTTTTTGGGGCATCGGATATAACCTTTATAGGACATCACCTAAGTGCAAATGGCGTGCGACCCTTGACATCGAAAGTAGAAGCTGTGCAAAAATTTCCAAGGCCAAGAACCATAAAAAATTTGCAAGAGTTCATCGGCATGTTGAATTTCTATCACAGGTTCATCCCAAATGCCGCCGACATATTAACACCGTTATATGATTGCATTTCCGGAAACCCAAGGACCCTAAACTGGGGCCAAGAGGAAGAAGAGGCGTTTTCGCTGCAAAGAAGGCCCTTACGGAGGCTGTTACTCTGGCAATTCCTGACCCAAGCGCCCCGCTTTACCTGAAAACTGACGCATGCAACCGTGCCGTGGGAGCGGTTTTAGAGCAGCAGGAGAACGGGAAACGAAAACCGCTCGCTTTTTTCAGTAGAAAATTAAGAGTTCCGGAAAGAAAATACAGTACTTTCGACAGGGAGTTACTCGCTGTCTACCTAGCAATTCGACATTTCCGGCATATGATAGAAGGTAATATGTACACAATATGCACTGACCATAAACCCCTAGTCAGTGCCCTGACTAAACCCACGGACGCATGGACAGTAGGACAACGACGCCATCTTTCTGCTATCGCTGAAACAAATTGTACGATGACATACGTACCAGGTAAAAATAATGCGGTAGCAGATGCCCTATCGCGAATCGAAATTTCAGAAATTCAACTTGGAATCGATTATGAGAATCTGGCCAAACAACAGCAGCAAGACCCTGAAACACAAGCTTACAAGACAGCGGTGACAAATCTTAAATGGGAAGACGTACCTTTTGGTCAACAGACGATCCTATGTGACATTAGTACAGGCCGTCCCCGCCCCTTGGTCCCAGAAAAAATGCGACGGAAGGTTTTTGAGCTTATGCACGGTATATCTCACCCATCAATACGTTCCACCACAAAAATGATAACAGAAAAATTCATATGGCACTCCATAAATAGGGATATTAGAAGCTGGACACGCAGTTGCCTACGCTGCCAAGAAAGCAAGATTCACCGTCATACAAAAACCCCCATCGGAAAAATTCCACTTACTCGTCGATTCGCCCATATTCACCTCGATGTGGTGGGTCCGCTTCCTACGTCAGAGGGCAAGAAATACCTCCTCACTATCATTGACCGACACACAAGATGGTTGGAGGCGGTCCCCATGGCAGAAGCCACAGCAAAGGCATGCGCTAAGATCTTAGTAAATACTTGGGTGGCGCGTTTTGGTGTCCCGGAACACATAACATCGGACCGAGGATCAACTTTTACCGCCGACTTATGGATAGCCCTCGCCCGCCTTCTCGGGATCACTATACATCATACGACGGCATACCACCCCCAAGCCAACGGTATCATAGAAAGGTGGCACAGAACAATAAAGGCCGCCCTGACAGCTCGCTGTAACGGCTATAGATGGATGGAGCACTTACCGTGGGTGCTGCTGGGCTTAAGAACTATGGTGAAGGAGAACAGTATTTATTCCCCAGTGGAGATGCTGTACGGACAAACATTAGTGGTACCTGGCGAATTTTTTCCGAATGGCAATAAAGATATAAACATAGAAGACTTACGTCGTTCAGTGGGGAGTCTCGCCCCAATTCTTTTTTCTCAAACAAAGAACCAGGTTGTGTATATCCCAAAGGATTTGAAGACATGCAAATTTGTGTTTATACGTCAAGATGCACACCGTCCCTCCCTATCAACGCCGTATAAGGGTCCGTTTCAAGTCCGTGAATAAGTGTCCACTTACAAATTCCCAGGAATTCAAAAAAAAGAGGAGCATTTGAATACATGACAGCTGATAATGAGATAGTTTTATGTAGATGGAACAACAACAACAATGTTGCAACTATCGCCTCTAATGCCTGTTCTGTATTACCTCTGAATAAGGCTAAGCGATTTTCGGCATCAGAGAAGAAGCATATTTATGTAGATCAACCCAAATTAGTAGAAATATACAGGGCGTTTTTGAATTGAGTACAGATTTTTTGGGAGATGATGGAAGAGGTCCTTAGAAGTATTTTATGTCATATGAACATGGGGCCCCCGCAGCTCCGTTTACTTACAATACTGCATTGAACAATCAAATGACACCGGGACGCAGTGTGCGTTGGTAGGCCTAGATTACTTTATTTTTAACAATTAACACAAGCAATCTACTGTAATAACTTTTAAAGTACTTGTTTGCAAAGAAATTTCAAGGTGCACGTGCTTGTTTGTTGAAAAGTCTTAGGACAAACTTCGTCAAGGAGATTCCATGGTATCCAACCCCTTTGTAAAATACGATTAGTCCATATGGAAATGGCGGTCATTTCGAACAATTACTGTAAAAGTCATACAGTAGATTGCTTGTGTTAATTGTTAAAAATAAAATAATCTAGACCTACCAACGCACACTGCGTCCCGGTGTCATTTGATTGTTCAATGCAGTATTGTAAGTAAACGGAGCTGCGGGGACCCCATGTTCATATGACAAAAAATACTTCTAAGGACCTCTTCTATCATCTCCCAAAAAATCTGTACTCAATTCAAAAACACCCTGTATAACGAAAACATGAGTGGTGTGGATAGATCAGATCAAAATATTGAACAGTATAGGATTACTATCCGTGGGAAAAAAATGTTATTTTCCATTGTTTAGTCACTGCACCGACATGGCTATCCAAAATTCTTGGCATCTCCACAGGAATAATGGAGGGAAAATGGACCAGCTGACTTTTAGAAGATCAATTGCGACAGAACTCTTAGAAACACACAAACGGGTTACTAAGAGAGGACCTTCAAAACATCCTGCTAATCTGCATGACCACTCGAAATATGATAGACTAGATCACCTAGTTGAATACCAAGAAAATCAAACACGTTGTGGTATGTGCCATAAAAAAGTAAACTTCAAATGTCAAAAGTGCCAAATTGGACTTCATCCAAAAGCATGTTTTTTAGATTTTCATACAAAATAAGTCCATGATTTTTTAATAATTACCAAGTGCTTCTTATGTTGCTTATTATATTTTCATTATTGTGCATTTTTTATGAATCATTTCCAATAAAAAAGTGTCTATTTAAAGTTTTGAATTTTCTCATTTGATAACAGTCCATTGAATTTTAATTTTTTTCCCCCCAAAAAAACTTTTTGTTTAGGTATTTGGTGTATTGTCTTAAAAAATAGGTCCATTTGTTGATTTATAATATAAAATTTAAATTTTATTTTTCTCAACAAAAATAAGATACATTGCATGTAACAAAACTTTAATTATTGGGAATATAAAAATATAATTATTCATTTGATACAAAATATACAATTAGCTCTATCAAAATGGTATTTACAAAAACTAAAATACAAACTCTTAATTAAAAAAGTGATTTGTTTAATAAAGTGTATCTAAGTAGATTATTTAAATGAGCGTTTTTTAATATGTATATATAATCCTTTCAATTAAAATGATAAAAAGAGGTACCTTTCTAAATGACCTCAATTCTGAATATCACAAATATTAAAAATTAATGAAGAATTTAACATGAAATGTTATATCCCTGACTAAACCAGATGATACAGCATTATATAAACCTGTTTTCATGAAAAGTGATGAATTTGAACTTACTAAAATCATTAAAAATCACATATGATGTAATCAACCTACATATTCAATAACAATTATGTTAGGTCTTTAACAAGTTAAACAGGTATTATACTTACAAAATATGGGAACAATACAGAATGGCCCAAAATTTTACAGTAATATTACTTATTGACAGTTATATTTCAGTTATTTTTTTAAAATTTGAATTTGTTCACAGCATACAAAGCTTTATGTGCACCTTATTTAGCTGAAATATAGTTAATAATATTAAGGTAAATTTTGAGCTATAATTAATTGCATTAAATTCTAAAATATTTGTTTAAAACTAATTTGATAATTTATATTAATTAAACCTAATTAGAAAGAAAAAGGGTACATTTTAATTTTCAAGTTGACACAACAAAATCAAAGTTCAATATACAGTCGAACCTCGATATCTCGAATTTCAAGGGAGCAGAAAAAAATTCGAGATAAAGAAGTTTTTGAGAATTGGAGGGTTTCTTTTAAATCAAGATGTTTAGGTTAATGAATGAACTGCGAGTACAGAGAATGAGATAAAATGTTACGTTTAGAGTTACGCCAGTTTTAAGTGGCACCAGTAAGGTCAGAAATACAGAAACTGCGCATGAAGAAAAATGTTTATGCCAAGGAGCTCGAAAAATTTTTTTCGTAATTTTTCTTTGTAGTACACGAGAATCGGGTTTCGTCTAATTTTAACAGAATTAATGTCAAATTACTTAGTCTTTGAACGAAAATTTCTCAATCAAAAAATCTTAACTCTCTAATATATGTAAATGCAATGCATTTTGCTGGCACACGAAGTCAAAATTCGACATAAAAAAGTTTTGAGATAATGAGAAAATTATATTGAATTAATAGTAAAAATGAAGGAAAATAAATTTTTTTCGAGATAACGAGGTTCGACTGTATTACAATTATTTGTAGATCAGGAATTAATTTATTTTTTGATTTCCTTTACCTCCAATTTATTATTTATCCATTTTCACTGCATATTTATTTTTAAAATATTCTTTTTATCTAAGTGCTCAACAAATAAAAAAAATAAAATAAAAAAAAATGCTTCAGCATCTTACTTCTAATGGCAAAGAAAAAACCTGATACTAACTCTTTTTAAGGTTGTTTTGGTAATACAATATTTTTCTCACTGACTTTTCACTTAAAATTGAAAATTAATTTATAACAAAAAAGCCATCTGAAAAATTTCTTTAAACTAATCTTAAAAGACCAACTTAGAATAATAAAATTTCAAATATTAATTAAAAATGACAATGGAGTTTCACAAAATTATTAAAAGAAAAAAAAATAGACAAGATATAAAAGGGGAGGGAGGAATGCATGACAAAAAACTGCAATGAATTAACTGACAAGAGGAATAACCAAATTTAAAATAATTTTACAACTTTAAAGTTATCACTTATGAAATGGAAGCTTATTAAAAAGCTTGTAAATAAACTCATTAAAAAGTTATTAATACACGATTATCTTTTAATGGCTAGAAAATTTTAAAATCAAGAAGAAATCTGGCTCAAGTATATATATTAAAAAAAAAAAAAAAATCCAAAAAACGTCAATATATAATACGTCACTATGTTTTTAACAATTTTAGTAGAAATTACAAAATTATGGCATAACATGACGACTTAAAAAATACTGAAAATCTTATATGCATTTTTTTATTAAATGTATTGCATTTTTCTTTATGTTAAAGCAATTTTCTTAAGTAGAAACAACAAATGGAAATCAATTGTTTTATAAACTTGAAAATGGAAGTATTTCTCAAAACAACAACACTCCTTTATGGAAGACTTCATAAATTCAAACTACAAATTAAAAAAATAAAAAAAGATTAAAATCTTATATTATATAAAGATCTCTTAATCATTTAAAATTAAATTAAAGACTATCATAGAATATTAGTTAGATTAAAAATGCAAATTAAACATACAGGATGTTTACGAACTATGTGTACAAACTTTTAGGGTTGTAGAAGACTTTATTTTGAATAAATTTTGCCAATAAACTGGGGGTCGCAAGTGAATCCTTGATACAGTGAAACCTCCCATAGTGGACACCTCTTAATAGAGGACACCTCTAATTAAGGGACAGCTTAACAAGTCCCAGTCCCTTTGATAAGAACTCTTGTTATCCCTCTAAATAAAAGACACCTCTATTTAGCAGACAAAATTCATGGTCCCATTGGTGTCTGCTATTTGAAGGTTTCACTGTATGTAAAAAAATTGTCAAACATCATACATTTAAGATAGTGGTTGTCAGAGACTTCCTCATAATATTGTCTCTCGTTAATGTATTTCCAGAAAAAGGAGAAATTAGAAATTGTTGCATTTTTAATAACCAAATACTACACGTTTGTAAAATTACAAAAGGTGTTCAAGCTGTTGACCACGAGCCCTAAACCCTTTAGATTTCTTCTTCTTGGAACATCTGAAGAAAGTGGTGTACAGCATTCCTGTGGATTCAGGAGAGGAGGTGGTAATACGAATTGTGGGTGGCTGCAAGTGACCATGTAAGAGACTCGCATGCCTTTTTGGCAGTGTCAGAAATTCAATGACAAGATGCTGTGAGGCCCTTAACTAAATTTAATTTTAATTCAGAAACTATGTTTTTCTATGCAGGAATATAAGCATTGATTGACTATACATATTTATATATTGACTAAATGATTCCAAAATCAACTCTACATTTCGATCCTTCTCCAACTACATTTGCAAGATGATCAACCAAGCGAAGACAGCCTACTTTAACCAACTTTTCAACAATAACCAACAACAAATAACCTACTCCATGAAAACTCTCCCCCGATACAACCATTCTCCGATCTAACCTCAATTAACTAACTTTCCCAGCCAACAACATTCCTAGAAACGCTACTATCTGCAACTTCCACAACCTCATTTTTAACATACATTTGCTTCTCAACTTTAGTGAGAAGCAAATGTATGTTTTAAATTTAGTTATCAGTCACATAGTCACATATCTCAACTGTATCCTTCTATTAATATTCCACAGCCTCATCTCCCCATTTTAACTCCCAATTAACAAACCTTCGTTTCCCCAACAGTAAAGGATGAAGTCGCCTCCACTGTAATGCCCCGTTCACACTGGGCTAGCAAGGCGGCAAAGCATCTTTTTCTGCCTCGCCCCTCCTGCATCCTCTGCCGCTCGCACGAGTTGTTCCCACTGGACCGGCACGAGGGAAGCAGCAAGGGAAGAGAAATTATATAATGACGGTGTCGTTTCGATCTTAAGTTATTGCAGTAAAACTTTAAACAAAGTTCACGGTCCATAGAAATTTGTAGTAACCGAAATTTGGTATACCTAAGATAATTCGGAATTTGTTATATCGCTGTTGAAAGGGCAAATTGGCACAGTTGGGAATTCTGAATTGTTTCGTTTATTTTTTTTTTTTGTATCAAAGTTCGTTATAAAGAAGTTCAACTGTATTATATGTCGCTGAGAAAGCATAATTAAAACATAACAAAACAGAGTATACAAATAACACCCTAGTTTTATTTATATTTGTTCAGTGTGCATATTTTCTCGTATTTATAAAAAGTCTTCAAGATTATTTTTAAATTTGATTGTTGCCAACATCGATCGGCAATATTTTCAATCGAAGCGACCGAAAACCAAATTCGTGATCACGTTTCTGTTCTAAAACTTGCTAATTTCCAACTGAATTATCTAATTAAAATTTAACCAAACGTATCTATTTAACGATGTAAAAAGCTGAAGGACAATAGCAATTTATAATTTCACATTTACAAAATAAAGTGCATTCTCTTTATTCTATTTCACTATAAAATTGTGATACACCATTCTTTTGATCACGTGCTCCAGTAGTCTAACGAGATTGGATGAGCCTGCAACCGGCAAAAGTTGAACAAATTTCAACTTTGCGGGCTGTGTGGCCAGTGTTGCCAAGTTATTTTCACAAATT